>VXAL01005891.1:150260-162182 GCA_013399475.1 Chauna torquata | reverse complement strand
TGAGGGGTATGGAACACAAGCCTTATGAGGAGCGGGTGAGGGAGCTGGGATTGTTTAGTCTGGAGAAGAGGAGGCTCAGGGGAGACCTCATTGCACTCTACAACTTCCTGAAGGGAGGTTGTGATGAGGAGGGGGGTCGGCCTCTTCTTCCACATAACTAATGATAGGACTCGAGGAAATGGCCGCAAGTTGCACCTGGGGAGATTTAGATTAGATATCAGGAAAAACTTTTTCTCTCAGGGAGTGGTCAGGCACTGGAACAGCCTGACCAGGGAGGTGGTGGAGTCACCGACCCTTGCGGTTTTTAAAAGGCGCCTGGACAAGGTGCTACAAGATATGGTTTAGTAGCTTAGTGGGTAGTACTGGTGATAGGATGACGGTTGGACTAGATGATCTTGAAGGTCCTTTCCAACCTTGTGATTCTGTGATTCTGTGAGAAGTGGCGATGTGACAGAAATAACTGAACTCCCTGTCACTTGCTCCATGAGTGCATGGGATCTATGTGAACAGTCCTTAGACTTCCCTGAAGCTCCTGGTCTGGAGTAAGTGGCATCCAGTAAAGTTTGTTTTTCTCTCTTGCTCCATGTTGAACGAAGTAAGAGTGAGGGAGGTTTCATGCCCAAGATGGTTTTTTCACTTCCGTCATCTGCTGCAGAGGGCAACACCACCAAAGGCAAAATGAAAAGCCAGGGTTAGTCCTGTTCCCTTGTTTTAAACAGATATAGATATAGAAATAAATAAAACATGGATGCCTTTTCCTGGTCAATGTTGTATTAATGCAAGACCATCACCCTGTGAGAGGCTGGATCCCAAGTAGATTGCAAATTCTGCCTCTGTTTTGCTACAGCTGGATGAGAAAGTGAATTGGCTAGAATGAGGCTGGCTTAAGTACTGTAATGGTCAGTGCAGCCTCATGGAGCATCTGTTTAGTTTGTTTAGGGGCTGATTTCTTTTGACTGTTTGTGGTCTCTGAAGAGCTGGCAGTCTGAAGAAGAGGATCCTGCAGCCATTTCTCTGAAGCACAGAGGAGCGTTTAGAAACAACAACAAAGTTTTTTAAGTGTCAGAAATAACTCACAGAAACGGAGGCTGCAACGTGACGGGTCCCACAGGGGCAATGGAAAATAGCACAGTTTATCCCAGGCTCCACCATGCATGTCAAATGACAGCCCTGTCTGTTTAATACATATTAGCTAGCTGCATAACGCTCCATGAAAATGGTAATTGTGTATTTGCTCAGGAGACCTGAGTGGCGTAGTCAAGTTGAAAGAAGAGAGACAGATACTGTATTCTTTTGAAGAAGGAAAGTGATGGGGGAAAAAAGAGACCTTCTTGGGTTTGAAGTGTCTAATATCTAGTCAAGAATTATACAATTTACTGTAACTTCCCATTACTGTGTTTGGAAAAATTATCACTCCTCGGCTAGTTACATATGGTTAGATGTGATTTTGGTTTCCGTTGGGAAGATTTGGCTTTTAGGAATTTTTCTCTGCTGCAGTCAGAAAATCAAGGAATCCAACCTAGAAAACGTAACACAGACAGTCCTGGAGAATTCATACTTTTTCGATGGCTTTGTCCTGACTTAACCTTGACATACCGAAGTTTATGCTGTGTGTCAAGTTGGAGTAACTCTTGTGCTGTAGCTTACACATACAGAATTAAATCTGAAAAATGTTATTGTTATTTCAGGATTTTATTTTCTTCTTAAAGTTGTTGTTTGTTAATTTGAAACTAATGTAGTTTTTTAACACATTATGAAAAGTAGGCAGTAATCCATAATAAGCTAATAGAGCTGTGTATTACTATCATACAACACCAAAAGGAGTTCCTAACCAGCAATGATGTTTACACTGAGCAACTATTAGGAATCATTCTTCATGCTTTCTAACTTGTAATTACTCATCTAATGCACATACTTATATTTTGGTTTCAGACTAGTATGTGGCCAATGTATAATTAGTCTAGCCAGAAAAACAGAAATGTTAAAAGGGGGAAGAAGAAAAAGCAACACCACTCCGATAAAAAATGACAACAAGGTGGTACTCTGACAGGTTTAGGTGATAGTTGTGAGAATGGGCAGTAGAAGTTCCTACCTGCAGTGATGACTGCATCTTTCCATACCAATTTGGATTTTTTTTGACGAGGGATTTGAGTTAATGTCAGAGGATTTGCTGGCATTTTCTCAGTTGTTTTTTTCTGGCTCCCCCAGGTGGTGCATATGAAGTAAAGCAACATCAGTTCTTCAGGAGCCTTGACTGGAATAGTCTGCTAAGGCAGAAAGCAGAATTTATTCCACAGTTGGAGTCTGAAGATGACACAAGTTATTTTGACAGTAGGTATTTGATTGCATTAAAAAAAATGTAATGAACACATTGGTAAAATAATCACTATATCTTTGAATTTCGTATTTGCTTACTGCTTTGAAAATCTCCTTTGTTAGAACCATTGGCAGCTGTGCAGTTTCAGTGGTGGTATGATATTTCAGGAGAAATAAGAATATAATTATGCTTTCAGTTAATAGTAAAATTTATTAACCATTCCTCCTGACAAAATCAAATAATTTATTTCCCTTGTCTTTAGCTCGTTCTGAGAAATACCACCATATGGAAACTGAGGAAGAAGATGATACAAATGATGAAGACTTTAATTTGGAGATAAGACAGTTTTCCTCATGTTCGCACAGATTTTCGAAAGTAAGTAAAAATTGCTATGGTGTTAATACATATTGTATGCATAAATGTTTTGCTGCTTTTCTAAAGTTTGGAAATGTTTGATATGGAAGAGGTATATATGGCATTGTTTCTTGAAACATTAACTGAAATTTGAGTGAGAATGAAATGAGTACCATTAAATCAAAGCATGAGGAAATTCTGTAAGAAAGTTGTTTCTTGAATCCTTAAGAAGGTAGTAGAAAATGACATAAATAGTTTGATATTTTCTGTAGAAAATGTGTGTTAGTTTTCTTTATACATAGGTTGCATGTTGCTCCAGTTGTACCTTGCAGATGATGGCATAACAAAGATTACAGTACTATCCTATACTAGTGGTGAGCCTAAGTGACAATAAACTAAAGAAAAAGCAAAGTAGTGGTCAGCATGTGATTTGGTCAAGGAGAAATGTGGATTTGAGTGAGTGATTTGAATGCTGTGAATTGAAGACAAAGGGAAGGATGTTTCAGTAGTCGAGATGAGATCTAATTATTGCGGGGCAAGGGATGCCAGTAGGAGCAGAATGGATCTGCTCAGGAAATACTGTAGAGGAAAAACTGGCAGAAGATAATGGAGTAAGAAGCAGAATACCTAATGAGCATGCTTTTAGTCTTAAATACCAGCCAGCAGTGATTTTCAAAAACTTTCTGTTAATGAGCAGTTTCTTTAACCTGTTTTAGGAACTATTTATAGGTATTTTGAAAGTGTATGTTTGTATCTTGTTTGTTCTGGCTTATACTTTAATTAACTGGTATATTTTATACCTGCTTTGCAGTATCATGTATGTATTTTATCTGTGAGAGCACAGAGGAACAGAGGCAGGAGTCATAGATATAGTTAGCCTCATTCTATGGAAACTCTTTATTTTCACTTGGAAGCATGTTTCAAATTCAGATACTAGTAGATGATGCAGTCTTTTTGAAGGTAACTTGGACAAGATAACTTCAAAAAGAGTCAGTGGGCACAAACTGAAGCACAGGAAGTTCAGTCTGAACATAAGGAAGCACTTTTTTACTGGGAGTGTGATGGAGCACTGGCATGGGTTGCCCAGAGAGGTTGTGATGTCTCTGTCCCTGGAGATCTTCAAAAGCCCTGTGGATGTGGTCCTGGGCAACCTACTATGGATGTCGCTGCTTGAGCAGGGGGGTTGGACCAGATGACCTCCAGAGGTCCCTTCCAACCATTCTCTGAGTCTGGGATTCTGTGAACTACCCTTTTGAAAGCTGTGTACCACAGTAATGATTTGGTAAGTTAATATCATTATGTCACTGCATCTGTAGCCTGTGACTGACGAGCTGTAGAAGATATAGCTGACAGTTTCTGTATGCTGTTTGTCAGCTAAGCAAACAGACTTGTAATGATCTGAGTTTGTTTTCTCTAAATCCTTTAGCCAAGTAATTTATTAATTTCTGAGTCAATTGAGATTTATTTTTCTCCTTTCCACACCTGACTGGTAGATCCTTAGTCAGTATCCTGGGGTAGGGTTTTATTTTATTTTATTTTTTTTATTTTTATTTTATGGTTATGAGTAAATTCAGTGTTTGCATTGATCTTGTGACCTGGAGACCCCAAGCCTCTGGATTTTGTTTGTAGTCTTGTGGTTCACACAGTGAAATGGAGAGAAAGCTGATGAATTTGTAATGAGAAGAGATGCTATCCATGACCCTGTATGTGAGGCGCCAAGAAAGCAAAACAGGAAATCATTTTAAGAACAGAAACTCTGTGAAAATATAAAAAGGCTCAAGAATTTTGATGTTTACACTCTGAAGTACTGTATAAGCATTTAGAACATGCAGAACACCACTTGAAATGTGCTTTCCTGAATATGTTTTTATATCAAATGTCAGTGATGAGTTGGTTTTTTTGTGTATTGTTTTTTTTTTTTTTGTCTGTAACAGGTTTTTAGTAGCATAGACCGAGTCACTCAAGCACAAGGTGAAGAAAAGGAAGAGGCAGGAGACAAAACAAAAAGCGTAACATTGCCTTCGGTGGAATCTTTAAGCTGGAGTTCAGAATATTCTGAAATGTAAGTAGAAGGAAGTGGTCTATGTCCTGCTTGTCAGGTACCACACCTCCTCATCTCAGTAACTGCATGAGAGTTTGCTTATTTTTAACGCAGACAAGCATCTACATCCATCTCTTCTGACACTGAGAGTAGCAGGCAGCAACATAGTTCTGGTTTGCTACCAAAGCTGGCCATATCAGCTGAAGGAGAACAGGATGATTCCACCTGCTTAGTGGGACCCCAGGAAGAACCAGAAAAGCCTCCGTTAGTGAGCGAGGAAACAATGCAAGATGAACCTGAAGTAACCACTCCAGCAAGTACAATCAGCAGCTCCACACTATCAGGTAATTCACAGTGGTGTGAATGATGACATTAGAAACAGTTGTGGATCTTCTTTGTTTAGCACTAGCGTTCATGGATTTAGAAATTCTGCATTTCAGCACTGCTTAGAAGAAAATAGATCCCATGGGGGCTCTGGTTTGGGCTGAGGGTCAAATTAATAAAATCTCATTAAAATATGCATGGGAAACTGTTAATGTTTTTGGAAATGTCACAGTTTGGTGTTTCACTGACTCTGGAGGGCTGCTAGGGAAATGAATGAAATGGTGACTTGGCCATCGAGCCTTTGCAGGATCCTTTTGTGGAGAAAATGAGTCTTAGGTCCCTTAAGCACTTAAAGTACTATTTGTATACCTTCCCTTGCCTAAGTTGGTGATTTTTTCATTGATCATCCTGGAGTCTTTCCAACTGATCTGTATAGCTGTTTTCTAACACTCTGTGCTGCGCTGTTTTTAATTAAGACTTTTCAATGATGTTGATGTTTCCTTTCAGAACTGGCAGGGTGGTTACCTTTGACTTGTGGAAGTAACTTCAAGTGTTTTGAAATCTAGGAAGGAGTGTAGTAAAATATTCCCTACTTAAATGATGAATCTACTCTATGCATCCCTTTCCCAGCACAAGCATGTGAATGCGTTGCAGAAGGATCCAGGGCCCTACTGTCTGGCTGGTTTTGTACTTTCAGAGGAAAGTTCTGTATAACTGTGGGAAAAACTGATACTTAACACAGATCTAGGCTTGTATCAGTCTCACATTTGTCCCTATGTAGGTTCCAGTTACCTCTTCTCCACATTTACTTGTCTTCAGATGATTTCTCTTTTGTACTTCAATGAGTTATCTCAAGATAACCCTTGTACTGTCTCATTTCTATTCCCGTACCCCTGATTTCCTTCGTAGTCTGCATTTTCCTCCCTTCCACCCCTCGTTTCTGGGAAAATGTCTTCAGGACCATCCATCTGTATAACCATTTCCATCTTCTTCCCTTGTTCAAGATCTTGAGTGTGCTTTCTAAGTTGTGCTCACTCCGCTCCTCAATGTTATGTTGGATGGAGTTAGCACAGCAGTCACAGATGTTAACTCAAAGCATCTCTTGCTCTTTCATCACTTATCAATTACACTTAAGAATAATTTCATTTTTTTCTGTGGTCCATTAGTAACAGTATATTCTGTGAAGAACTAGGAATTAGTTTTATTCAAAGGTAGGAGACCTACCCTTGATGCTTATTTCATAAGGTCTCACAACTTTACTGTGCATCTTTGTAGAAATCTTTTGCAGGTTTTTCACTTTGCACAGGGTCTTTTTTTTTTTTTTTTAATTGTTTGAAATTTTGTTGTCCTTCATTCAGCATGATGGAAAATCATTACCTGTGACAGACTAATAGCAGTGTGGTTGTAATACTGAGTTTTGTGGTGCTAGGTATCTTCCTCCTTGTGGGAATGATCGAAAACCACTCAAAGAATAAGAGCCAAAGACAATAATTTAAAATATAACTATAGTTAGTGTTTTAATGATTTTGGAAAAGTTGTAAAGCTGGCAACTTACGTAGGATTGGAACCTCTTATTTACTTTAGGAGAAGTTCCCATAAAAAATATATGTATGATTAAGGTGAGTGTTGCATATTGAGCTACCAGACTTGCTTCTGCTTTTGTCTTCATTTTGCTTTCATCAGTGACTGTTGCAGTCACTGTTGCTTCAATTCATTCTGTTAACCTTTATGCATATCTAAAAGAATTACTCAGAGTTCTGAGTGGTGTTTTGTGAACTTGTAGACAGAAGGAAAAATTCCTACCTGACAACTGTACTGTTTCCCCTCCCTGACCCCCAGTTTTCCCTCAATGTGTTTATCCCTTCTTCTTTGTACAGTTGGCAGTTTTTCAGAGCATTTAGATCAGATAAATGGAAGAAGTGAGAGTGTGGACAACACGGATAACTCCTCAAAGCCACCCAGTGAAGTTGCATCTCATGTGGCTCGTCAGCGATTAGAAAGCACAGAGAAAAAGAAGATCTCTGGAAAAGTCACAAAGTCCCTTTCTGCAAGTGCTTTGTCCCTGATGATCCCAGGAGGTAGAGATAAATCTGTTAGTTTGAAATGTTTTGGTTTGTGCATACTGCATGGTTTATGATGTAAATGCAAGATTTTGGAGAGTCCAGAATGGATTTATGTCACAGTTTTTTGTTTCTCTTGTTCACATGTTACTAGTTTGCCAATCTAGTCAACCAGTTACAGTGATCAGATCACAGCTGAGGGACCTTCTCTGATGGGCAGACTGTAGCTTAGTGGTGACTACTTTTTTTTTCGACCACATGTATGCACAACAGGATGCAGGCTTCAGTCCTGGTGCATCCCATGGTATGGTTGCAGCTTAAGTTCTAAGCAGCTCGCTATGTACAGCTCCATGAATAGCTGCTTTTCTGTTACGGCAACATGTTTGCCATGACTAGTTCTCTCCCTTCCCCTGTGAGGAAAGGTGGTAAGCCAGAAGGAAGTGTCCCCAGAGTGGAAATAGCCTATAAGCTCCTTTCTGTACTACATTGGGTTACATGGAGTGATCAAAATGTGAAGCCAGAAATACAGCTGTAAATAAGTGGAACTGTAGTGGTGGTATTGATTGTTTCCAGATGAGGCGCTGGCACTTCATACTGTAGTCATTCAGAATCAAAGTCCAAATTTCCCAAACTAAGTGATTTTTTTCAAAAGTTGGGATTATGTCTCAACTTTGCACTCTGGCCATATGCTGCCTTTAGACCTTAGTGTAATATTTAAGTATCTGCTGGTCTGATAACGTAACCCTTCACTGCTTCATATGTTCAAAAGTGGCTTTGACAGTAGCTTCAGGTTGCTTTGAGTCCACAGGCTAGTGGAGAAACTGTATGCAGGGTTGCAGAGTTTGTTCTGGCCGTCTGAGGCAGAAAGAGCTGACATGATACACTTCACCTGCCTCCGAATTGTGTAAAGCACATGTGCCCTGTGCTCTCTGTAATACCTTGGTGAGCAGATGCAGTGCTATTGTGCATGAATCTTGAAGATTTTCAAGAGGTGAAAGGCCCATCTGAGCACTACTACTGCAGGAATTTCTGATTCACCTCAATGTTTTCTACCCTTCTTCACCATACAATTTAAAGAGCAGCATAGGCTTCCTATGTAATACCTGTGATAAGCACCAGCTAACCACGAGTACTTTTTAATGAGATAAGGCAAAAGGAAAATATGAAGTCCCAATGAAAGAGGAATATTTTGCCTTTGCTTGAATGTGTACAACCAGTTGGCCATGAAAAGAATGAACAGCATTTCTGTGATGCTGTCTGAATGTGAATGATCATTCTCACGAAATGCATGTGAGAGATGAAGATATCCTTATTTTTGCAATGGGGAAGATAATGACCACCACATACTTGGCCTGTGTAGGGTGCTGTCGATGCTGAAAACTGAGAGTGGCTGAGAAACAGCTTGGTCTTGTTCCTTGTATAGACTTGTTTCTTCCAAATAAGCTCTCTGTCCCATAAGTTATAGGTGTTTTTCTGGCATACTGCTGTAGCACTTAGTACCATTTTTATTTTTTTTTCTGCTAGTAGAAGGCCTACAGGACATGCTAATTATTCAGATTAACTGTCACAGGAGCATGATACACATGCAGCCAATCTACATAGCCAAGCAACACTGAGAGTTATTTATCAGTTTGTATTCTAGTGGTTCTTTTCACAGCTGTCGGATAAGAATTGCTAAGTTCAGAGATAGCACAGTCTGAGTTACTGTGCTTATTAAATAACTGGGGATTTCTTTCAGTTTGGTCTCAGCATTCTATGAAATCTGAATTTAGCTTTGCCTACACCTATGTATGTTGTCATTACATTTATATCAGTGAAAATCTCCTATGTTAGCTCTACTTAATACGGCCAAAAAAACCCCATCTTATTCACATTCATCAGTAAACTAAACTATGGCAACAGATGGCCAGTGTTACTGATCTATGAGTCATGTGTCTGAGAGTCACAGGACATGTTCTGCGCTAAAGAGAGAAAAAGATGAGGGCACCTGGGAATGTTTCAGAGCCAGAGGGTGACAGTGACAGCCCACTCTGGGTTTGGCTGATCTGTGGGATTTCAGCATTAACCCAGTGATAGCTATCTGAAGGAGCCTCTGGTGACTTGACTCTCATCCAGGGAGTCAGTATCCACAGTAGTGCCTCTGTTTACAAAGCATATCTGCCCTCACATGACAGTGCTTGGCATAGCAGCCAAACCTCGAATATTTCTGGGCTGCATTCCTTTCAAGAGCTGTCACCCTATTATAGTCACCAGAGTATTTTTTTTAATGCTGTGGCAATTGTGTTTACGTTTGCACAAGTGCGAGCACAGGGTGCTTTCAAAACAATAAAATAAAATGAAGCCATAATTGATATAGTTGCAAGAAAGTCTTGTGGTGTTAAGTATCAGAATGTAGAAATGGAGGTTTGGTACAAGCACTGTGAGTTACTGTCCATGTACCAACGAGATATTGTGGTTTAATTACAGTAGTGTTTTTAGATACATAACTGCATCCAGAAGACAAACTAATGCTTTCTTTAGAACTACTGGTTGATTTGGGGGTGGTTTTGGGTGTACTCACAATAACATGTGCTACCAAACTGATGTTCTTTTCATTAGAGTTTGCTAGGAAGAGGACTGAGGACTGTTCTTTCAGAGTTAGCAATGAATGTTTCCTATCTGAAAGTTAAAAACAGCCTACATCTATCAAGTTAATCCTAGCATTAAGACACAAAGCTTATGCTATGGGGGAATGGAATTTATTTCTCATATTGGGTTGTTGGTCAAGCTTCTGATTGACTAAGATTCGTGCTTAGTGAGAAGGAGAGAGTCTTTATGCAAACACAATGAAAAATTTTGTCACAAAGGTGTCATTAAACAGATTCCCAGTTTTGTGTCTTTGTTTGTGTGTGCTCAGAAAGTATTCTAACAGGTGGATTTTTTTTCTTCCAGATGTGTTTGGTGTTTCTCCTTTGGGAAGTCCTATGTCACCTCATTCACTATCATCTGATCCGTCATCCTCCCGTGACTCCTCTCCCAGTCGTGATTCTTCAATTGCTGCTGCAAGTCCTCATCAGCCGATAGTAATTCACAGTTCAGGAAAAAAGTATGGCTTCACCATCCGAGCAATCAGGGTTTACGTGGGTGACAGTGATATCTACACCGTGCACCATATTGTTTGGGTAAGATAAATTTCTTTCTTACCTATAGCCAGAGAAAACTGATATATTTACTTTTGATCTTTGGTACATATAGTATCTGTTTGTTGACAGCTACTATGTAAATTGTAATGTTGTGCTGAATAGTTGTAGTGGAATGAAATTGCACCTGTGCACAAGGCCAGTGCTGGCTGTAGGGACAACCGAAGCCATATAATACACATCTTTGGCAAGAGTAGTACCTACCTATGAACATAGAATCATAGAATGGTTTAGGTTGGAAGGGATATTAAAGATCACCTGGTTCCAACACTGCCCCTGGCAGGGAACACCTTCTACAATATCAGGTTGCCCAAAGCCCCATCCAGTCTGGCCTTGAACCAAGGGATGGGGCATCCACAACTTCTCTGGGCAACCTGTTGCAGTACCTCATCACCCTCATGGTAAAGAATTTCTTCCTAATATCTAATCTAAATCTACCCTCTTTTAGTTTAAAGCCATTACTCCCTGTCCTGTCACTACGCTCCCCGACAAAGAGTCCCTCTCCAGCTTTCCTATAGGCCCCCTTTAGGTACTGGAAGGCCACAGAGAGGTCTCCCCATGGAGCCTTCTCTTCTCTGAGCTGAACAACCCAAATTCTCTCAGCCTGTCTTCAGGGGAGAGGTGCCTCAGCCCTCTGATCATCCTCATGGCCCTCCTCTGGACACGCTCCAACAGGTCCATGTATTTCTTGTGCTGCGGGCCGCCAGACCTGATGTTGACCTGCTACATATAGGTCAGTTTAACTTTTAGCAAATTTTGCATTTGTAAACAGAGGACTGTGGCTTAGAAAATGAAAAGGTTGGTGCAGCCCCTCTTTGGGGGCAGGGTCTGTAAAACTAAGATTGTAAACAGAAATTGTTGAAATACACATGGAGTTTATTAAACTGCTTCAATTAAGGGATTCGTGAAAGTCAGATTGCTTACATATTTTATTAGTCACAAGTTGGATAATTTCAAGTACTGATTTTGTGTAGAAACTTGCAAATCATTTTGAATTGTGAAAATCTCTGAGGATCTATTGTGCAGGAAAAAGACTAACTATCAGGAGTAAATAATGTATTTTTCATCCTCTGGTCACTACTCATTTGAACAAAGTGGGAGACAGGCTAAAGAATAAGACAGCAGTTCTTGCATTTCACTGGTTATCAGCTTCCTCAATTGTAAACTAAATCTATATATTTCTGTAATTATATGTATTATATTTGTTTGACAATTCAGGCTGATAACCAATTATGTATTTTATATGATGTATATATTATACATAGGTATATATGTGTGTATATATAAATGTTAAACATATTCCAAGTACTGTAAAATAATTTTGAAAAATTCATTACAAATATATCATAAGCTTTGAAGTTTTGGATGACATTTTGTTTTGAATATCCATTGTAGGTTTTGAAATAGCAGTGCTACTAAAGAAGTAGTGTGTCATTCGTGTTTCATTCATGTTGTTATTTACCTCTCAGACCTATTAGTTCATCAAGAACTTGGATGTGGAGAGTGGCTACATGTGACTGACAATAAATCCAAAAACTGGAATTCTTGCCACTGGTGTAGTATCACATCAGTAAAAGGAAGGGAAAAAAAATAATTCCATGTTGCAGTACAAGTGAAACCTTGGCATTTTTCAAAACACTATAAATT
>VXAL01005891.1:97735-150177 GCA_013399475.1 Chauna torquata | reverse complement strand
TATATATCTCTGTAGGCACTGTAGGCCTCAGCAGTGACTGCATTAAAATTCTTGAAAAGCTCATTTAAAAATATAATAGCTTATTTAAGCCATCTTTAAAATCATTTGCAGTTCAGTTTGTTTTGGTCATTCATCACCTTTGTGCTGTTCCTTTCAATGGGCAGCCTGGTGAATTTGGTCCAAATACAAGCAGTCCTCAGCTGTATGGTGGAGTTAAAAATCTGCATCATGATTAGGGTGCTGTACATGATCACTGTCTTAATTACGTAAGTATTTCTCAGTGTCAGATGTTAAGTCTTCATTCAAATCTGAAGTTTTGCCGTGGGAAGTGAATTGCCCCTTCTTTATTGTGCCCTGCTAAACAGAGCTTATTTAGTATCAGTGGTGACGCAGTGTTTCAATGAGCTTTGAAACAATTCCAGGTCCCATATAAGTACAAAGATCAAGTAAGCAGTTGATGATGAAATGACTTGTCAGATTTTCTTTCTCTCTTCTTTTGTGGAACTTAGTATCTGTAAAGTTTCTTTGTTGTGTTTAAAAGCCAACTGTTTTTATGGAAAGAGTTGATTAAATAAAGCCTACTCTTGAAAGTATGGGGATGAGTTAACAAAAGTCCTTTTTGCGTATATTTTCTTCATCTGTGATTTCTAGAATGTGGAAGAAGGAGGTGCAGCATATCAAGCGGGTTTAAAAGCTGGGGACCTGATTACTCATATCAACGGAGAGCCAGTGCATGGTCTTGTTCATACGGAAGTCATTGAGTTGTTGTTAAAGGTAACTCTTGGACAAATGGGATACAAAAGCACTTGCTGTTTTTCACCAAGGATTATGGGGTTATGTGTGCTTCCTTCAGAGATTAGCTATCAGGTTTTGTGGTTGTTCAAGTACAAACTGTAAGCTGTTATTGCACAGATCTGGAGAAAAGTCAATGGCTCCATATATCCTGCTATGATTTTAGTTTCTCTGCAAGGAACTGACACTGCTACTGATAAACATAAAGTGTATTTAGGTACTGACACAAAGATATGTCTCTCTCAAAAAATTTGACATGTACAGGAAAGCACTTTCCTGAATCGAACCATCTTCGTCAGGTAGTGCAAGCTTTTGGTGATAATGCTGCTTCTCATTTTCTCCTTTTAAAATGAAATCAATGGGGAAAAGTGGAAACAAAGAATATGAAGTGTTTCCTTTCACACTGTACAGGAACTTGCCTTTCATAATCTTTAAAGCACCGAAAGTTTTTGTCTGATATATATCCAGGCGTGTACCACAAAGCATCTTGGCTTAATGAAATTCTGATCCTGCAGTTGGATTTTCATGAATGATCTCTCAAATTTTTCTCTCATGGAGTTTTCTGTGGCCCGTTCTGTTAAAAATTCTTAGATATGTTTTTTCTTATAAACAAAAGACTTTTTTTGTATGAGCAGTAGTGTAGCTCATCCTGTTGCAGTTTTTCTGTAATCTTCGCAGCACAAACTAAAGTAGGTCAGAATTATTTTAGATAGCTGTGTATTTGCTTCCTGTATTATTAACAATTTCATGGTATTACATGCAGTTCTGCCTGTCAAAATGAGTAGTCAGTTATAAAAGAAGACTGGAAAGCAGCGAAGTATAAGGAAATAAAAAAAAAGCTGAGGAAAGATGCAAAATACACTTCAACTTTTTTTTTTTTAAACTTCTCTGGAACAAAGAGGAACTTCCACATTTTCCAATTTTGCAAGAAACCTGTCCTGTAAGAGAAAATTTTGCAATGTTAGGCAGTTGGGTTGCATAGGTTTTTTTTCTGCATCAGATACATAAAAACTACAAAAAAGCAGAAACGTGACAACACTGCACACCAAGTACAAGAATAAAGTTAGTAGAAGAGATCATTGCTATCCAAATGTGATGTATCATAAATTACTTTGCGTTACTAAAATTATTTTGAGAAGTTCACTGTAGTACTTAGACAGTACTGGGAGGGAGGTTTGGATTTTTGTTTTTTTTTTTTAAACATAGATACTTGTTTCCACTTGGTTTTGTTTATTGATCAGCTGTCATCTGTTCATGCAAACAACCCTAGAAATCTTAACTTAATTGTGTTGGTTACTTCTTTTGAACAACATTAAAGTATTGATCAGGACTAATAGTGAAGATTAAGTTATCTCCTCTGTTTCATCATTGTAATGTATCCTGAGATGTGACTGGCTAGTGAACGGACCACTGTGCAGTGACAGCTGTTCTTTGTGGGAAAATAAGATGTTTCTATAGAAACTTACTTAATTTCTTGAAAACTGCAGTCTTGGTCAGTCCTTGGTCTCTTCTGTCTAGCTACAATTATTTAAATTTGTCATTGTTCTGAAGCTGGTTCTTGGAATGGAGGAAATTTAGAAATTTTGACTGCAGCTTGAGAATTTTCCAGGCATCATTTATCTGACTTAAGTTAGCCTGGCAACTTCTGCCTGTAGTTTCCTACACTGTCAGCTCTTACTCTAGTGCTGGTTTGTTGCATTCGCATTTGTAGTGTAACTTAAATTTAAAGCTAAGTGGTCTTGTATTACTCAGTCTAAAGTTTCTCTGTATTTTGGCAGAGTGGTAACAAAGTGTCAATTATGACAACCCCTTTTGAAAACACTTCCATCAAGACAGGACCTGCCAGGAGAAACAGCTACAGGAGCCGAATGGTCAGGCGCAGTAAGAAAACCAAGAAGAAAGAGAGTTTAGAGAGGTGAGTAATCCTTTTGGTTCACGATGAATGTGGTTTCTTGTGTGTGTGTGTATACATACCAATTCATTAAAAAATGAAGTTGATCCAATTCTCTCTCATGCCTTCTGGTCCTGTTTTTCCCTTCTTCTCTGTGATCCTGTGGGCATAACACATTCTTTCATTCCTGTTCTGCCTAAACTAGATCCATTTAAATACACTTTAAAAATTTTCCAGGGTTTACACACTGGTATAGGGAAGAAGGTGAATAACCGAGGTTGTATCTTCATTTGGATTCAGTATATCTTTTTGTACTTCATTAATTAAACTTTCTAGTACTAAGTCTATGTGTATTTTTTGTTTGATGCTAAGTTTGTGTGTTCTGCAAATACATTGCTAGTACTGTACAGATATTCAGTTTTGGTGGGCTCTTAAATTAAGAAAATGAAGATTTATACTCATAAGAGGCTAATTGTTCCTCTGAAATGCAGTGAATACATTTTAGTACAAATAGATTTAGTTAAAATATCTATCCCACCTATTAGCAATCAGAATATTTTCTAAACTTCATACCCTGCAGCATGGTTTGCTTTCATGCAAACATGGATTTAATATTTCCTTTTCTGAGGGTAGTGGGAGATTGAAGCAATGTCAGCCAAAAGAGCTTTGTCTATGGTAGTAGTATCTTTTCTGCATCTCATGTTTTGATTAATGCTGTGTTCTTCCCACTCTAGGAGGAGATCTCTCTTTAAAAAGTTGGCCAAGCAACCCTCTCCACTTCTTCACACCAGCAGAAGTTTCTCCTGCCTGAACAGATCACTTTCATCAGGGGAGAGCTTGCCTGGGTCTCCAACCCACAGCTTGTCTCCAAGATCGCCTACCCCAAGCTACCGTTCCACTCCTGATTTTCCATCTGGTGAGTGTGAAGGAATGGAGGTCAGAGGAAAATGACTTGAAATTGAAGTGTATTAAGCTTCTTGTGAACCCCTCAAATCTATCATGCTCTGCTGAGTGCAGTCAGCTCAGACAAATGTAATCACTGAACAGCTGGTTTCTGTCTGGAAAAGGAAGAAAGATTCCTGATCCAAAATCAAAGGTATTCTTATGATACAAAAGTACCTAAAAGGGAACCATCTGCTAGGTTTTTCTGATAGAAAATCCAAGGCCAGTGGCTACAAGATGAGTAATAAAACAAATCCGTTTTAGAGTAGAAAGTAGAGTCTTGCCTAGGAGGGGCTGGTAAAAGAATGAAACCGAGGAAGAAGTTGCTACATGACGTAACTAGCATGCAGTCTCATGAATATGGATTTATTGTTGAAAAGAGGAACTGGGTGCTGAAATACACATCTTTCTGACTCCTAAAAGGGCCTCATTTGCCACTTTTTCCTATTGCACTTCTGTTGTGATTTTAGTGTCACTAATAAAGTGAATGCTGTTGTACAATCCCTTGCAGAAGGTAAATTACTTGGAAAGCGTCAATCATTATTTTGGAAAGCATTAGATATTCTTTTTAAATAGAAGGAAGCAAGAACTTAAAGGATATGAAGGAACAGAGGGCAGAAGGGAGAAATAGCAACATACTGGAACAATGAGGGTTTTAAAGCTTGGTCACTCAAAACCTTCCAAATCTTGGAACATTGTAGTAATAGAGAGCACATATGCTTTTTGGATAAGAGCAAGCACTGTTCTCTTGTGCAAGATTCAGTTAATCTTGCTAATCTTATGTTTGTTTTGTTTGTTCTTTTTGTAGGTACTAATTCTTCCCAGAGTAGCTCCCCTAGTTCAAGTGCTCCTAATTCTCCAGCTGGCTCAGGACACATAAGACCTAGCACTCTTCATGGCTTGGGTCCAAAGCTTGGTGGGCAAAGATACAGATCTGGAAGACGCAAATCAGCTGGCAGCATTCCTCTTTCTCCTCTGGCACGGACACCTTCTCCGACACCCCAGCCCACATCTCCCCAGAGATCTCCATCACCATTGCTAGGACATTCAATTGGAAATACAAAAATAGCTCAGTCTTTTCCTAGCAAAATGCACTCCCCTCCAACTATTGTAAGGCATATCGTTAGGCCAAAGAGTGCAGAGCCACCACGATCTCCAC
The DNA here is from genome assembly GCA_013399475.1 of Chauna torquata. NCBI lineage: Eukaryota > Metazoa > Chordata > Aves > Anseriformes > Anhimidae > Chauna > Chauna torquata. The sequence goes on along the minus strand of VXAL01005891.1, from coordinate 145,393 downwards.
TCTTAAAGAGAGTCCAATCTGAAGAGAAACTTGCACCTTCTTACACCAGTGATAAGAAACACTTGTGTTCACGAAAACACAGTCTGGAAGTAACCCAGGAAGAAGTAAATAGGGAGTTGTCCCAAAGGGAAGTAACTCTTCAGAGCTTGGAGGAGAATGTATGTGATGTACCATCACTCACACGAGTCAGGCCTGCAGAGCAGGGCTGCTTGAAACGGCCCATCTCCCGTAAATTAGGTAGGCAAGAATCCATTGATGAACTAGACAGAGAGAAGCTGAAGGTCAAGATAGTTATGAAAAAGCAAGATTTTGCTGAAAAACCAAATACTGCTGTACATGAACCTAGCAGTGAACCAGAAAATCCCAATACCTTAAGATTGGAAGAAAGAGACAAAAAAGCATTCCAGAAGGTATTAGAAAGATCAAATCAGTTTGAAACAAAAATTGTTGCTTTGGAGACCCAGTCTGCTGGTGGAATACTCAAAGACACCCTTCAAAAGAATGCAAACTTGAGATCAAATGACTATGTTGCTTCAGATGCACAGATGTGTCATGGGCCTCCGCTTAATGAACTCAGTCACATTTCTTGTGACTTCAAAAGAACTTCCCCTCCATGTACACTGCAAGATGTGCCATGTCAGTCCTCTGACAGGATGCTTAATGTAAAGGGAGAAAACACAGACAAAAATGTACCAACAAAGGAATCTTTCAAATATGAAAGATTAGATGGTAAACTTGCAAATATTGATTATCTTAGAAAGAAAATGTCCTTTGAAGAAAAAGATGAGGGTGTCTGTCCAGTGCTAAAACCCAAACTGACATCAAGTGTTCATGAATGCCTTCAACTTAACACAGTCAGACCCATAAGCATACAGCAGGATTCCACTACAGTTGCTGAGGGTAGAGCATTCATTAGTAGTGCACATGCTTCTCAGATTAACTCAGTTTCTTTTGTTCCCCTCAAAACCTTGAATGGCCGAGCAGAAACAGGTGTGGAAAAATCAGTTGTGATTTCCACTGATTCACCTGTCAGAAAAAGTCCATCAGAATATAAACTTGATGGGAGGTCTGTTTCCTGTCTGAAGCCAATAGAAGGCACACTAGACATTGCTTTACTTTCAGGACCACAGGCTTCGAAGACTGAGTTGCCTTTGTTTGTACTGCCAGAAGGACAGGGTGCCAGCAGTGACGTGGGATCTCCGAAACCTGCAGCACCACAAGGGAGTGGTGGAAATACAGAACTGGCCAGTCAGAAAGAGCAGTTGTTAAGCTATTCAAAATCTGGCAAAGTCAACATATCAGAGCCTCAGGTTCTGCAAACCAGCAAGAGTTCTCCAAATCCACCAGTCATGCCTGTGGCTGCAGAAGTCATGACAGAGAAAAAGGCTTCTAGTCCAGCTGGTAAAGTCAGTATTTCTGTTACTGAAGCTGTTCAAAAGAAAGACACCTCCCCTTCAAAACAGAAGGACAATTCGGTGGAGGCGAAGTCCTGTGTTACTCAGAGTCAGAGTGTTAAAACTACCCAAACATACTCCAAACTTTCTGCTGTCCAAAGCACTCCTGAAAAAGCTCTAGGCAAAGAGAAGCAAGTACAAAAGGAGTTGCCTGCCAGGCAGCCAATAACTCGGATAAATTGTGAGCCTATCCCTGCAAAGGTGGAGGTGATCAAGGAGTCATCTCTGAAGGTATCTGTCTCAGATGTCCTGACACCAAGCTACTCCAAAAGCAATGCTGCTGATGTTGCCATTCCACCTCAGATGCAAGGAAAGACACAAACAGCTGGTCCCAAGGCACAATCTAAGGATGGCAGAGATTCACTAAAACAGATAAGCAAAGAAGACACCATTGTTGCTAGTAGTTTTGTAGAAAGGGACATAACCAAGCAGAAAGTTCTCAGTGAGTCTAAGAAAGTTATCATAGAGTCAAAGAGTGAAACTCTTCCGTCCAAACGACCCTCAATAGATTGTGATCCTAAAAATGAGAAGTCTGCACTGATTTCCTCTGTGCAGAAGGACACCACCAAAGATTTGGAAAAGAAAGATCAAAAACAACTCCCTGACATAAGGCTTCAGACCACTGAGAGAGAGCAGTCCAGCCAAGTTCCTCAGCAGCAACTTAATGCTCTGGTCTCCCCTGCTGTGAGAGACACTGTAAGCAGAAACAGCGCTGTAGATGTTCACCTAGGTATTCAAGAACATGTGAAGCCTGCTGCCGCCTGTGTGGAAAGCAGCAGTAATAAACTCAGGCCTGCTTCTGATATGAGTTCTTCTAAGTCTAAGCACTTGGATAAGCAGTTGTTTTCACAAAAACCATGCACTCCAGCCACAAAAGAAAAAGAAACAACTATTCAGGTGTCTGTCAACTCCCGGAAAGATGGGAAACACGCAAGTAAAAATGCGCCAGATCCCCCTTCTTTTGTTTCAGGTTCTTCAAGAAAAATGAACAATGAACATGTTCAGGTCGAAAAGCTTGTGACTTTGGAGCATGGGTTGGTATCCACCCTTCAGGTGAGCACTATAGCTCCTGACACCAAACCCAAATACTTTGCTGTTGGCCCAGGACCAACAGGCCTAGAGATTTCTAAGCAAATGCAAAGTCAAGAACCAGGAGGCTTTGAGGAATCTGCTGATCAAAAGCTGCTTCACCTCACTGAGAAGCAAACTGTGTCTCCGAAGTTTTCCACTGTGAAAGACTGTCTCTTGCTGAGCAAACAGGCAGACAGAAGCCCTAGTAATCAAACAATGTCTCCAGATAAAAGACCCGAAGGAAAAATATGCACTGATGCACTTTATGTTCAACATGACCGTGGGAAAGTAGAGCCTACCCTTTACCTCACAAACTGTGATGCCAGAGCAAAAGGAGCAGAAAAATCAACCACAAGTAGCAAAAGCTCTCAAGATTCAAAAGGGAAAGGACAAATTAATCAAAAACAGCCAGAGGATTCAAACAAACAAGTTGCAGTGAAACATTTGTTGACTACCAGTGGGCAGAGCGCTTGTCGTGTGGCTTCAGTGCCAGGCAAGCCGCTGACTTGTTCAGCCAGTTTCTCCGAATGTAGACAAGAGGTATCTGTTTTGTCTTCAGTGAAGAGTGATGCATCTTCAGCAAAGGTTAAAGCAGGCTCACCTGAGCTTCCTGCAGCCAGCTACAAGGAACTAAGTAAGAAAAGCACCTCATCCACAGGGTATGGTAAGGCAGAAATGACTAAAAGTGTTTCACTGATGACCTTGCACAGTGCTACTGTTGTAATAGAAGCCCACCACTCTGCTTCAAACATTGGGGGGAAACCTGGAAATCAAGAGAAGTCTTTTGTTAACACTGTGGATGTAAAGGGAAAAGATGCTGTTCAAGCTCAGCAGTCTGCTTCAAGAAAACAGAATGTGGGTAAAGATTTATCTAGGTCAGTAACCACACCTGACCGCCCAAACGCACTTTCTAATGACAAAGATTCAGCTCGGCAGCGGCGAGGAAAGGAAGCTTTGCGGAGCAGTCCTCACAAAAAATCCTGTTGACTGTAATAGTTGGCAGATATAACTTCAATACTAGCTGAAACAAAGACAATATATTTTGACCATCTTTAAACCAGCACTGTGTAGTGTCTTTGTGTGGCAAAGTTTTCATGTCACTGAAGAAGGCAAATGGGGATATGTAGAGATGACTTTTTTTTCAAAATGCCTTCCCAATATTAACCGGTAAAACTGTTACCATATAGTATTTGTACAAAAACAGATTTACAGCTGAAAGCTGTTGAAGAAAAGATTTCCTCTGTAAATACCTAGCAATGTATTTGGGGTCTGAATGTAGCATATACACTTTGCTGCTGATTGCATTGTTTACTTTCCCCTTTTTTAAAGATAATTGCTTTGCCACTTATTTGCCGTACTCGAATATGAAACTGAATTACTAGAACTCAGACGTGGCGTGGACATGCACAAGCATTAGTCTGACTGGAAGATTAAAATATGCCACATTTTTACTTACTAAAAATCCTAGCTAGAGATAAAAATACAAGAAAAGAATAAATATGGTGACTTATTGTGAGTTTTTACATGTATTTTTAGTAATCAGATTTTGATAGTAGTGTATCTGGCTAACTGCTTCACCAAATCTAATGCAAGATCTAACTGCATCTCCCTACTGCACAAAGGCTGTCTTGTAGAGTGGGTGTGATTAAATCTAAGGGAAGACCGCTTGACTATCACACGTCCCAGGAAGAGTTGTGTTCTCTGATGGAATGGTGGTCTGGTCTTGTCTGTTGGGAGTGTATTCTGTGACCTTCACCTCAGACAAAGCTGAGACGCTGAAGCACATGCCGTGTTCTTGGTTTCTGCTGCAACCCTCTCTTGGTTTCCTTGAGCTTTTTTTAAATTCAGGCCCTTACAGTGTGAGGCATAAATATAAGCACATGACTTGCAGTGCTATTATGTTTGTCCTGTTTTTGATGAATTTAGAGAATATGTATTATCATGGCGTATAGGTCTGCATAAGTAGCTTCATACAGCTGTAGCGTTTTTTCTATTTTATGGCAATTAAGGTAAAAAGGAAAAAAGCAGTTCCAGTATCATATCTTCAAAAAAGTTCAGGACATCCGACACATTTTAATACATAGCTGGGGCCTTATGTTGTAGACTTCAACTTGCTGTTTTTAGCAAGTAATTCTGGATTTCACATTCGTTTCTAAATGCATTGAGTAGCTCCATACATTTCATAACATAATCTTTTAATTTGTATGCAAAAAAAGTAAAAACTGTAATTATAAAAGAAGCATTTTGTAACAAAGGAACCTGTTGGAGCTATTTGGTGCTAGAATGTGACTGTCTTTTTACTTTTGCTAAGCCTTATTTAAATTTTGTATACTGTGGAACATGTAGACTTTGATCATTTTAGTGTGGAGGTATTTAGTTTGTTTTGAAGGATGAAAGGTAAAATTTGAAACATGTACAGGAGCACTACAAAATATCCTTGCAGATGCGTGTTTTTAAATGGTTGGGATCAACAGAATGGTGGTTTTGCTTATTTCTGTTTTATGTAGCTAAATTAGACCTAGGCCCCTCCCTGTTTCATTGGGGCTTTACAGATCGTCTTTCTGTCTCAAAAGCTAGAAACTTGTTCTTAAAAGCACAGTATAATCTTGACTTGGAGGTTTGTATGACAACTGATAGTGTGCAGAATTCATTTCCCTCTGGGAAAAGCTTTATTACACTAATTAGTTGAACTGGATTACAACAAACCTGTCATGGAAAGAAAATCACAAACAACAACTTCTGATTTTTCATGTGGCAATAGAACATTCGTACTGCCTTTGATGCATTCACAGAGGAGCTAGTGAGCGATGGGTAATATTTTTGAGCAGTTTTGAAGAGAAAATGGTCTCAACATTTACAGTTTATCTGTGCTTTGGCAGTTATTACAATGAACGCTAATGCACTTCAATACAACATTTCTGTCTGGGAGGTATTTCCTAGTTTACAGTCTTCTGCATTTTTTAATCTATCCTCTTGTTTCCTTTAAAGCACATTTAGCTATTTGTTTACAGCATACCTTTATGTACATTTTGTATAGTTCATTAGCACTTCTGACAAATAAGTTTTTTGCATTTTGGAAGTGTAACAGTGCATAAGCTTGTGTTTATGTAGTACCTGTTCGTTTGTTGATGTTTACCTTATCAGTGAGCTTTTAGAGATTCTCCTACCTGTGTGCTACTTGGTTAGTCCTTTTGTGATTGTAGATCTGATGTGTTCCTTTGTAGACTTACTGCTGTAGATTTGTAGATTGCTCATCTTACAACAAAAAAAAAAAAAAAAAAAAAAAAAAAAAAAAAAAAAGGAAAGAAAAAAAGAAAAAAAAGAAGAAAAAAAAGGAGAAAAAAATGTTAGGGTCTGTGCAATAAAGTGTTTGCAGTCTTATTTTCTCTAAGAAACTCCTTATGGATGTCATAATTGTTGTATATTGAACACAATTATTTATACTTATGCAGTTGCATAACATTGAAATAAAAATTCAGCATGAAACACTGTTGTGTTAGTATTTTCTCTTGAACTGCTTTCACTCCTGTAACGTAATGCACATCCCTGCTATACTCAGAGGTGGGCAGCTATTTTTTTCCCTGATGCCAGCCCAGTGTACCTCTTCAGACACATGCTGGACCAGGATTTTGCATGAGAAACATCATCTAGTCTGGAGAAGAAGGAGGTCTGGAGAGCTGAGTGTCTTGTCTCGGGCAGTGGCTGGCACCACTGCACTGCTGCTCAGAAGGTGGACACAGGGATGGCTGTGGATGGATGGATGCTGCAATAAGCTGTAGTGTGACATTTCAGTCTCTCCTTCAGAACATGTGTCATCATTCATTACAACAGGTCAGTATGTTTTTTAGTACCTTCTCAAAATACTGAATCCATATTTTTTTATTCGTGCTAAATTCTCAGCCTTAACAAATTCCTGGAGCATGTGGGTTAAGTGCAACTTTTTCTTCAAGTTTGAAACTTCTACCCTTGAATGTAATCAGATTTCCCTTTATTATTATTATTATTATTTTTTCATAATGCAGTAAACCAGTCAGGGGAGATGGAGCAGAGCCCCTTAGTGCCCAGTGGCCTCTTGATGGAGAAAAATTTTTCTGGCAGGAGGATCAACAGGGCAGAACTAGTTCTCATCTTTCCATCTCTTGTGGAGGAGCACATCCACACATCCTTACTGTTCCGCTGCCAATGGCTGATAGAGGAGCTTTGTACAGCTGGTTGGCATGTGCCAGGTTATTTTTGTTCATGCTTTACTACTGCAGTTTTGTCTGTACTTCTCATCTGTACAAAACCAAGTGCAGTGCCGTTACGGAATCACTTCTGCTGTTGTGCTCTCTTATTGAAACCAGTAGGTCACCTCCAACCTTTCTAACTTGCTGTAACCTAGCAGAAAACAGATACTCTGCAAAATTGGTGCACTGGCAGGGGTGTGCGTGAATATGGGAGGGGAGAGCAGGATCCAGCAGCTCAGGCAAAATAAATGACCAGAGTTGAGAATTGACTCTGGATCTGAACTGCCTTGCCTGCTGTGCTGTCTCTGACTGTGGACAGCTATAGCCATCCCTCCTTGAGGAAGCATGGAAAGCCGCATGCCCATGAGTCCCCATAGCATTCAGGGCCAGTGGAAAGGTGCAGTGTAAGGGGTTTGTTTTGGGGAAGGAGAAGTCAGGAGAGAAATGACTCTTATCAGATTTGGCATGGCCTGTCATCCACACTTGAGAAGAGACTGCTTCTCACCCCCGATGGGAATCCTTTCATGGTTTGAAAGGGAAATGATGTAAGTTCTGCTCTTCAGAACTGAACTTCCAGTTTGCAAGGTTCCTTTAGACTCCGCATTTTCTTATTCTGTAGTTGGCAAGAATTAGCAGGGTTGTTGTGCTTGTATTCAGACAGTGATTTGCAGCTCAAACGATACGTCACAGGACAGGAAGATACTAAAGGGTATATGGATGTCCCAGTTCATGGCTTGGGTTGACATCAGTTCTTCTTTCCAGTGACTGTATCTATAGTATTTGATTAGCTCAGTCTCCCAGACATCTGCCAAGGATGGCTTTGAATGAACTGAGGGTAGGGAGTGATTCTAGAGATTACACTCCCAGCTGCAGAGTTGAAGCACTGGAAGAGCAGAGAAGGCTGCAGAGTAAGAAGACAGTAACAATATAGGTGAGGTCTAGCATGTAGCAAGCCCTTGAAAACGCAAGTGCGAAATAGATCCAGGGGCAAGAGGAAGTTTGGGAGATCCACTGGAGAGGGGTAAAGTCTGCTGCTGTGGGAGAAGAATTTCTGCTGTATCTGCAAGAGACTAGAAGGTGTGGTATGAGAGTGGTTGGGAAAGGGTCTCACTTGGTTGTTTCCCAGGTACAGACAAGACTAGTGAATAAGAGAAAGTTCTTAAAAGGTGCACCATGAACATAAGGGTTTTGTTGCTTTGATTTTTTTTTTTCTTTTTTAAGTTGACAGGTTTAGAAATTGGCCTCTTTTCAACCATCCTGTTCAGGGTAAAATCCTCTTTTAAAAATTGACTTCCATGTAATTGATAGTGTCTTGTTTAAGCACAGTTGGGGAAGGAAGAACTTGACTCTGAATTTTGGTTTGCCGGTTGAAAGAAAAATGAGTGCTTACCAGTCTCTGAAGTGTGACTCATTAGGAAGATCTGCTCAAGTTTCTTCTCTGTGTAGATGCTGACAACAAATTCTGTTTTGCAGCTTTGTGCTGTACCATGGTTTCCGTGATATCTGTAGCCCAGGTGCCAGGATGGTTTTAAGTTCGGTTCTGTTGAGTACCATTCACCTCAGTGAATGTTCCCTTGTCCTTGTGTGCCAGTTCCCCAGCTGTATTTGAAAACCAAGAGATAAAAGGCCTGACAGGATACCAAGAAGCGCCTTAGATCAGAGCTTGATTGGGTAAACAAATTCTACAAGGAAAAATAAATCTACTGTCACTTTCCATTTATATCCTTGCTAAGTAATCTGAGAAGACTAAATCTTTGGACTTCAAAAAAAATTTAATATATAATATGGACATTTTGGTGTATTATGTAAAAATATTCCTTCAGAATAATCAGTCCCTGTATTCAGGATTTTTGTGTATACTCTCCATAGTGCATATGCTGTTCAGCACCGTTGTTTACAGTGTCCTGATGAATGGTGTTTTACAGGCAGATAAAGCAGAGAGCCTGCTCTGAGCAGGTGACACTGATGTAAATCAAAGAGAAAACAAAAATGACAACAGATGAAGGCAACACAAGTTGTGTGGAGGGAAGGGGGCGGGTCGCAGGAACATCTGTACTTAATGCCCTGTGTGCAAATATATCTTGCACATGAACACATTCACTATTTTGCCTTTTCAGTCAACTTTGAGTTTTAACTGACTGAAGTCCACGTGCAGGTCTACGCTGTGATGCTGGGTAGCGTTTCAGAAACAGGTAACGCTTAAATCCTGTCTCCCTCTCTCCAAATGAAGCAGCATATCAGAAAGCGAGTGCCTGCCCAACATGCAGTTTTCCCTTCAAGTCGCTGGTATTTACAGATCTCCTGCAGCTACTTCCTGATATTTGCAGCATCTTTTTAGCACTTCTCTCAAGCCGTGAGCTGTGCCATGCTCTTTTCACATCACTATTTGTCAATTGCTTTCCTGAACCCACAAATCCTGGAGGGAAATAACTCAAGCAGTAGGTTTCTCTTTAGGGGTGCCCATGCTGGCAGTCATGCAGGATTACCAGACAATACAGTTATTGGCGCTGACTTGTATAAGCAGTCGTGCTTGCAGAGGGAGGGAACCTTGAATCCTGGGCTGCCCAGCTCTCAAGGACAGGTCGGGTTCTCCGCTGGCAGCCTGGCTGGCGTGGTGGCATCTCCCAGGACTTTGAGGAAGCGCTCGCTGATGCGGGCACCCTGGGCAGCTGCGATGCTGTGCCGCTTGTGGGCTCAGGGGCAGCGTCTGCCTGTGGGGTCTGGGGCAGGACTCTGCGGGGAGCCTCTCAGCAGCAGCAGGAACGGTGAATGCCTACAAGCAACACGGCTGCGCAGAGAGGCATCCTGGTGCCCGGAATCTGGAAGTGTCTGTAGGCAGATAGATACAGAAGATTTCAGGGAAATGCCTGTGGGGCAGGAGCTGAAGCTGAGTTTGTAGTCCCCAGTGGAAAGTGTTCAAAGACAGCCCGGCTTCCAGCCCTCTCTGAGTGACCCTGACTTTTGGCTGAATGCAGCCGGGAGCCTTGCGTGGGCAGAGCGAGACCCCACGTGGTGCTGGCCTTTCTGTGGAGATAGAGGGGCTGCACCGTGCCGTGCCCGGTAGTGCCTCTGTGCCGGGGTTAGCGTGCTGGTAAAGCACTGGTGCCGAAAGTCACGTTATGGGAAAGGGGCATGGCAAGCTCCTGTCACTTGGCCGAATGCACATACTCTTTTAATCAGAATTTAACCGGAAGCATGATACAGGCTATTTTGGTCAGCCCTGCAGGAGTGGGTCTTGCGTGACTCTACGAATGTTGCTCCAGTCCTTCACAGAAAGGGTTTTTTTTTTTTTTTGTCTTTTGAACTCAGCAGCATACACTAGTGCCAGCTCTCACAAAAAGTTGTTTCTCAAGTGTGTTTGATTGAGGGTGAGAGGGTGAGAGTTTGTTGTTGTTGTGTTGTTGGGGGTGCTGTGTTTTTTTTTCTGGCTTTTTTTTTTTTTTTAATGAACAAGTTTTTAATTCTTCTTTTGGATCTTCCCTTTATAGGTGCCCTAGCCCTAGTGGCTGTGACAGCAGTGCTAGAACAGAGATGAACTGGGGCATCTCCTTAAGAGAAGTTACTCATGTTCAAAGCTCAGGTTTATTTTTCCATATCCTATAAAAGATTTTTTTATTATATTTCTAAAATTTAGAATGGAAAGGGTATCACAATGGTTAAATGAAATACAGGCCACAAGCAAAAGCAGTAAGTTGTCCTTCATCCTAATTCAATTGCTGTACATCTTCTCTTTACATTATGGATACATCATAAACTTAGATTTGCTGATAATTTCGCTTGAAATAGCGAGCACCCCAAATGGAGATAGCACCACAGAATAAAACGACCAGGACAACTGCAATGATTCCTGCAATGTTGATCCCACAGGAGAGCGAGACGGTGGCCAGTGGAGCCCCAGCTAGTGATTTGGGTGCAGAACATGTTGTTCCTTCAGGGTCTTCAATTTTATCTGGATTCTGCTTGTACCATGTGACTAAACCAATATTGGAGCAGGTGCATTCCAGAGGGTTGTGACTTAAGTTGATTACACTGTGGCCAGGTAGGGACACTAGCTGGTCGCCTGGTACAATACGGATCCTATTGTAGGCAAAATTGAGGTAGATGCTCTTGAGTTTTGAAAATGCATCTGTACTGAATACAGTAAGTTTGTTGTGGCTCAGATCAACATGCCGTAACTTCCTGAGGCTGCGAAACACTTGGTTGTCCACTGCTGTCATTTCACAGGACGACAAAATTAGCACCTCTAAACTGGATAGCTGTTGAAACAGTTTGTTCTTTGGCACCATCCCTGACTCAAAGGTATTTTGACTAAGGTCCAAGAGCATGAGGTTTTCCAGGCCTTGAAAGAGATGCTGAATGCTGGTATTAATGTGGGAGGAGGAAAGATTCAGGACTTGCAAGAGATGCAAATTTCGGAAGGGACCCTGTGAAGTGTCGATGTGGAGATGAGTGAAAGCTGCATCCAGCAGCTCCAGGCTAGCACCTTCCTTAAAGAGCACATCTTGGAGGTGGAGCTTTGTGTTGTAGCTCAAATTCAGGTACCGAAGACTGCTCAGGCCGTTTAGTGCTTTGCTACAGCAGTCAAGGCTTTCAATGTGACTGTGACTTAAATCGAGGTGCTGAAGCTCCGCCAGTGTCTCCAAACAGCCAGAGCCCAGCTGCAGAGTCTGCAAGTTTCCCTTGATATGGAGGTGGGTAAGGGAGGGGAAGGCGGCAGAGCTGATGTTGCAGAGGTGCTCGAAGGAGTTGGCGTTGAGAACCAACTCCGTGAGCGAGCTCATACCGCTGATGCCGGGGGGCAACGCGCTGATGTGGGTGTGAGTTAGGTCCAGCTTCTGTAGCTTGGTTAAGCAGTGAAACGTGGCAGCGTTTAGGTTTTTGAAGTGCCGTAGTTGCAAATAGAGATCTTTGACAGAGATATTACAGAGGCCTTGTAAAACATCGGGGGTTACGTCGGGCTCCTTCTCCACACCGTGAAATGTTCCCAACCAAAGCGTCTGGGTGGTGGAGTTCTGTACCCCTGCGAGGACCCCAGGGATGTCAGTGCAGCCCCCAAAGTCCAAGCTGTAGAAGTGGGACTGGAAAGCTCCAGGTTCAATGTACAAAATATCATTGCCTTTAAAGATGAGAGTTATATTACTGGTCTTCTGAAGAATGCTGACGTCTTCTGCTGTGATCACCCTTATATGGTTCATTTGAAAGTCAAGGTATTTGAGATTTTGAGTTGGAAGGTTGGGAGGGAGCTGCAATGAAGAGATGTGGTTGCTACCCAAGAGGAGGGTATCCAAGCTGTCCAGATTTGTCATTGGAATAAAGGATATCGTGCTTATTCCCGTCTGCGTTAAGACAAGTTGCTTCAGGGACCGAGGGCCAGCGAATGCCGTGTCAGAGAGGAACATGAGCAGGTTTCCAGTCAGCACAATGGTCTGCAGCTGCTTGTTGTTGTGGAAGGCGCCTTCGTACACCCAGTTGATCTGACACCTTGAGAGAGCAATAGAAACCAGCATCAGTGGCCTGTCCTGTAAAACTCTCACAGAACATGTGATACCCCAAATTGCATGTCATGTATGTAAAAACTCATGACCAGTTGCCTTCAGTGGGATAAAAGTGTCCATGTTTTCCAATGACGCTTGCCTGGTATTTGTAAGCTGACGTTTAAAGAGGGTCCTAGGGAGGAACCCGTATAACAGCAGAAAAACCTGCCCTGAAATGATCGGCGTGAGGAGGCATTTGTGGAAGAGGGAGAGACATGAGGTTTTTTAGTGTCTTCAGCTAAATAAAATGAATTTTCCCGTAGAAGAAGTTGGGCACTTACAAGGACCAAACCTGTCTTTCCCTAGGTTTTAGGTAACAATATAGAAAAGTGCATAAAAAATTTCTCGACCGACTTTGCTGGTCTTAGCAATAGTAACATGCGGGAAATGCACATTTCACCCGCTGCCCTGCAAATGACTGTCACTGGAGGAGAAGCCTAGAGGTTGCCCAGGTGTACCAATCTTTGCTTAGCAATACAGCTCAGCAGTGCGAGTGCTGCTGGTGCCTTCCCTGCGAAGGCAGGGAGATGCTGCTCTGGTGCACTGGTCGAGGGAGGAGGGGGCTGACCAAGGCGATGTGCAGAAGCGAGGACACTCTCCCCTACCTTGTCAAGTCCAAGTAGAGCAGAGACGACAGCCCAGAGAAGGTTGAATTCTGGAGGGAAGGGAGCACGTTGAAGCTGAAGTCGAGGATTTCTGTTGTGACAGGTAGGCTTCCAGGAATCTCCCTCAGTCCTAAACCTTCACAGCTATAGCTTTTGTTCACTCTAATCTGTGGAAAATACACAGTGAAACTCCAAGAGGTACGTACTGTGAATATAAATGGAAAACTATTGCACTCTAAAAAATAAAAAAAAATAAAAAACCACCACAACAACAAAAAACAGAATTCTGAGTTGTTTAAAAACATTGCGGCCAGAACCCTATGAAACACCAGCTCAGGCTTGAAACACACTGTCCTTAGGGGTTTGTGGAGTCTGTTTTTAAAACAAACACCTTGAATCTCTTACTAGTTTAAAGTGTGTCTCATCTGTTGTACTTTCTTATCAAAGTTAGCACATTCAAGGATTGTTTACTGTTCTGGATGAATTATTAATCCCTAAGACAGAATCGCCACAAGGTAGTTTTAAATTCTGAATTTCATGAGTCTTGTAACAAAGATTACTCTTGGAGAAGTCTTAGCAAAAATCTTGCAGCAAGGAGGTAAAAAAGAGCAAGCCTGGGAATGTTTCTAGAAGGAACGCGTCCAAATTAATTGGATCCCAACTGCAGTTATGCTCTGCGGCGAGGGAACGGCAGGAATGTGTAGCTGACGCTAGACAGAGATCGTATCTGATTTGCCCAATCTTTAAAATTTCTACCAAGGCTTTTCATTTCAAGCAAAAATGAATCAGTCTGTATGTGGAGCAGCCCACTCCGTGGATACCAGGGAAACTCATTAAACATGCCTGACCTGCCTTTGCCTGCTGATGGCCCGACAGCCAGCTGGAGCCTGGGACTGCCGCGGGACCGCATCTCACCCAGCCCTGCTGCCCGGAGGCCAAACCACGTCCCTGCGGTCTGGGCAGCAAAGGCTGGAGCGAGCGGGGAGAGCGGTGTTGGTCAAGAGTCCCTGGCTGGATAGGGAGAATGCTTTCTTCCTCTCCTTTTGGTGTAGTGCCTGTCCCCGAGGGGAGGTGGGGAGGAAGCCGGTGGGAGGAAGTGGAAGGGGGCTTTCAGCGACGCAGCGCTGGGATGCAGCTCCTCCACCGCCCCACTGCGCCTCGCCCTGCCTGGGGCCCCGCGCGTGTCCGGCGAGGAGGGAGGTGAAAAGCGAGGCGGCCCCGAGCCTGCCATGGTGAGCACCCAGCTGGTGCTGGTAGCTATGGAAATAGCAAAATACAGACTCAGAAAAGCTGACACTTTCCATACTGGCAGGCAAAGAAGGACGCGTGGAGCTGCCCACTGCGACGAGCAGTTTGGACAGATAAAAACCACCCGGCTGCCAGTGCAAAGGAGAGCAGTGCCTGTGTTTTACTATTGAAATGAAGTAGCGAGCTTGCTCTCTCCCGATGCTGCAGGGCACGGAGCGGTGCTGGGAGGGAGCTGGGATGCAGCCATCCCCTGGAGCATCCTGCTGTACGGATGCTGTGGCATCTGTATGTGAGGGATTTGCTGCGGATCCAAGCTGTGCAGGGAGAAGCAGTGCCATTTCCCTGAACCAAAATCCTTGCCATCCCCCCTAGCCTGCCTCCCACTTTTAACAGTAAAAAATGAAAACCTCGTGGGCCAGACTTTGCTCCTGCCCCCGGAAAAACCCTGATGCTTTCCCACTGTTCTGAGGGGCTGCAGCACCTCTACCAGACGGGACACAGAGACTGCATCATGTTGTCATGCACACAAGATGCTGGATGGAGAGCACAGCATAGGAGACAAAACCCTTGCACCTGCCCTGTCTGGCTGTGGTGTCCCCTAAGATCCCCTTGAACATTTTGTCTTCCTTTGCACTTCCTGGGAGCCCCAGCGTGGTGCCGCTGGAGGGCCAGCGGTGGGAGGGAGCGTTGGGGTGCGAGGAAGACGAGGGAAAACGGCGGGTCTCACTGAGCACGTGTCGTGACGCCTGCTTACGGCCCTGATGAAGGCCTCCAGCCCCTGGAGAGAACCCCCTCAGTGATTCGAAGAGGTCAGATGCCAGCAGGTGACCGCTGGCCAGCCCCAACCTCCGTGCACGACCTCCCGCGGGGGCTGCCACTCACCTCGGCGCACGTTGCGTCTGCCGCCCCGGGAGCTACGCAGCTGGCGCAGGCAAGCGCGGTGGCGAGCAGGAGGCACGAGCCGCGTGCCATGGGGGAGAGAGGCAGGCTGCCGAAGTAGGCGACCCGCTGCTGTCTTCCCTTGAAGAAAGTGAGACGGAGCAGCAAGGGTCAGACGGACTGGGTGGGTCTGCTGAGAGCAGGTTGTGAGAAAAAGAATTACGCTTGCTAAACCTCCCGGGCTCAGTGTGAGCACAGCAGCGGTCTCAGACTGAAAGAGGAACTTCCCCACTTTAAATATAGTCAAATGACTATGCACTGATGCTTTTCTAGGGCAGAACAGATTTTAAAAAAATGGAAAATGAGGGAAATTGATCTTGCTTGTGCTTGTACAGAGTGAAGCATCTCGTCTAGGTATGGTGGAGTTGTTAGCAGAGCGTGAAATGGTTGGAGCAAGGAAAGGGGAGATGAGAACACAGTGCTCACCCATGGGTAATTTAGCGCAAGAGAAGCCCAAGTCACAGAAAATTTGGTGTATTGATTGTGAAATTAACGAGAACTTGTAAAGCACCTAAAGTACAGGCACGAGCCCTGTGCCTGTGTTGTTACAAAAAGGGTCACTGCTGAAAACGGCTTCACTCATCAGAAACAAAGCTGAAAAACAGAGGCTGAGTCTGGAATTGAACTCTTTTCTGCTCATGTTCAGATTATGACTAATGATCCGTCTTCTGGAGGGGGGCAATATTTCTAGCCACCACCTTCAGGAGGGGCATGTGTCTCACTCCTGCAGGTGAGAGGGGATGCAGAGTCCCGGGAGTGTCCAGTCCTCGCTGCTCCACAGGGCCAGCCAGGAAGACTTGGATTCTTTTT
This sequence comes from Chauna torquata, assembly GCA_013399475.1. Classification (NCBI taxonomy): domain Eukaryota; kingdom Metazoa; phylum Chordata; class Aves; order Anseriformes; family Anhimidae; genus Chauna; species Chauna torquata. The sequence goes on along the minus strand of VXAL01005891.1, from coordinate 129,506 downwards.
TTTTTCCGCTTATTTTCAATGGCTGAGTTATTAGCTTGGCAACTTGGTCTCAGCAGGCTGAGCCTGGCAGCCTGCAGGCCGATGAGTGTCTTTAAACAAGCAGAATACGCAGCGCTGGACTGGTGCGGGGAGCATCCGCGTGCTGAGCAGCACCTCCTGGCAGGGCTGCTGTAACCAGCGGCTTCGGCACCGCAATGGCACAAGAGGAGAGCGAACCCAAGCCATGGCAAAGCAGCCACGGCCCTGGGCAGCGGCAGCAGCAGCAGCAGCTGATGTGTGCATTGGGTTTCGCCTGAGCCACGGCTGTGCTCATCCCCATAAGTAGCTGGTGAGAGAGGGGCCATCAACATGCAGGGGCAGTGCTTAAAATCCAGCGCAGAGCTGACTCCGTATTGCATCTCTGCTGATGCCACTTGTGTGGTCTTGGTGTACCCCATATCAAGCACAAATGCACCTTGCACAGCCTTGCAGCTGTATTTGTTTGCTGCTAGGGTGATCTGTGCTGATGTGGCATGGCTGTGGTCCCCACCCCCCACCCCGCCCCGTTCTTCTTATTGTATAAAATTCAAAAGAAAACTTTTTTCTCTGAACGATGAGCTGGAAAGCTCACTCCATATTGCTCCCTGCCTCTTTCCCTGCCAGCACCATGTTTTCTGGAAATCCTGCTCCCCCTGCAGCTGGTAGCAAAAAGTTCAGAGGAATTTGTTTGGGATGTTTGCTGCCTGTTTATTTGCAGTTTTCTGTGCTAATGCTCCAAGCCTAAGGCTTTTTCCTGGTTGGTAGCAGCTTTGACTTGCACCCTGCCTCTTGCTTCTGGGAGGCTCCAAGCCCTGGTGGCACAGCTGCTTCCTCAAGCCACCTGCACCAGACACCTCAGTTTTAAGATGAATTTGTTGTTTTGGGAGCAAAGTCCTTTAAATCAGGAGGGGATAGCAGCTGAAGCTAATCCTGCCTCATCTAGCTGTGCAAGTACGTTAGTATGTGTTGTAGAATTCACATACGACATAACAGGGTAGAAATGACTCCAGACATTTTATTTTATTTTTTTCCGAGGAAGTGGGAAAGTTTATGATGCAAATAATCCCAGGGCCGGCTTCAATTTTGGGTAGTGGGTGTTTCACTGTAAAAGTGGTGTCAGGTGGCTGATGTTCTGCTGCTTTTTCAGGTGCACAGGCGGTGGGTGAGTAACAGACTAGCGACTACAGGTGTGCGAACTGTTCTGCCACGTGCGCACCTGACTGATTTAGCTCTTTGTGCTGATGCGGGAGCAAACAGGGGTGAGCGGAAGGGTGGTTTGCCCTGGGCTTGGGCTCTGCTCCGTCTGCTCACTGCCTCTTGAGCAGGCAGCGCTGCCCTTCCTGCATGTTTTCTGCTCGTGCTGGTGGTGTTTGCTGTCCCCAGGTGCTGGGTGCACGCTTCCTCTATCACCGCGTGCCTGCTCAGGAGGGCTGTAAGATCATGGGGGCTGCTAGGAGAGTCTCCTCACCAGCATTTTCCTGTTTGTAATTGTATTTTTTATGTGCTTGACCCCCTCTGACGATGGGGGATTTAAGAGTGTGCAAACACCAGTTAAAAAAAAAAAAATTTCCCCAAGAGGCCCACATACCCCCCACACCCGGAGTTCTCCATTTTAAACTGATTTCGGAGCTACACAGGAGGAACAGCTCACAAGGCTTCCCAAAAGGCAGGTGAGTCACCCACGGCGTGTGCCCACACCCCTGCGACGAGGCGCGGCGGTGGCCTGTCCCCTGCTTCCAAGCCACCACCGGGGCAGTGTCGGCCCTGGCTGGTTCGTCAGCCTGGCCAGCGTGGCACAGACGCAGGCGCTGCGTCAGCACAAGCCGTGATTGGGACGCTGGGGTCCCGGGACGCCAGCTCCCAACCCCCCAGCAGAGCACTGGGTCCCACTTCTGTTTGCCATCCTGCGTCCGTCGGGAGCCTCTCTGTGACTCTTTGCCGGGCAGGAGGATGGATGGTCAGGTTTAGGGGAAACCCTGTATGGCATTAAATCCCAACAGACGCTGATAGGATGTTAACTAGCTGTTAAACAAGAGGTGAATTGTATCTGTCTCAGCTGTAAATAAGAAGGGATTTGCAACCCAGCACAGCAGGGCTTCCCGAATCCATCTATGCAGGATCAAAGGATTAAAACAGTTTTCAGTCATTTCCTTCAAGGGTGGATTCCAAGATTTTCCTTGTTTGTAGTTTTCCTTGCTACCGCAAAGAAAGAGAGACGCACCCAAATGATGTCTTTAAATTCTGGGTGTTGAAAACCTGGAGCAGGGCTTTCCCTGAGGCAGCGGGATATGGGCTGTGCCCTTTCCCGCGCTGGTGCTGTGTGGTGCCCCAGGAGGATGCGTGGCAGCCTGGGAGCGCTGGGACCGCCTGTCCTGCTGTGCCAGACTGGCACGTTTCAGCAGGAGAGCATCTGCCCCAAACTGGCATTTTTTAGCAGGAAAAACTGCGTGGGCTCTGCCCCCATACGCTGCTGTGCTGGTGCTTGGACACGTGCTGGTGTGAGCTGTCAGCACCCAGGCTCGGCCACGTCCCTCCGCCTGCCCTGCGGGTGGTGGGGACGCGATGGGGACAGGGGCGGCAGGGCTGCCTCCTGGCTCGGCACCAGCCCGTCTGGTGCATGTTTCTGGGGCTGCAGCATCTCCCCAGCCCCAGGGATTCCTGTGCTTTGCTTCGCTCTGCCATCCCTCGTCGGTGGAGGACCAAAATTCCAGTCTCCTTCCTCTGGCATTGATGTTAAGGTTCGTGCTGAAAGCACACTGCAACTTCAGGCTGCAATTTCCATGGCTTGAGCTAGCCATCTGCACAGGTAGCCGCCTAGATGCCCCTTGAAAAAGAGAAAGAACCTGACCCGGGCTGCGACTTTAGCACTTCCTGTAGAAATATTACTAATGAATAAAGTGAGAGCTCTGTTGCCTGCCATTTCCGCGGACACTTTGTCCTCATGTGGGTTTTACCTGAGGCAGCTTTCAAAAGGATTCGTGGTGGAGAGGCACCGCGTGCCAACAGAGGCACTCAGCTGGGGCACTGCTTCCGCAGGTCCCGGGCCAGTGTGCTTCTGCAGGGGGAGTTGGTGCAGGTTTTTTATTACACACAGCACACAAAATTTCGGCTAATGTTTGCAGCTTTTTAGAGACCCTGTGGATGCCGGGCTTCCTGGCCCTGTGCCTGCATCCTGTGATCTCTGCCTATCAGCCAGGAAACATGTTGGCTGCGGCTGGGACATGCGACGCCGCATGAAGTCCTGAGAACAAATGCAAACTGAAAATGGTCAGGACAAAGTGCTAGGAAGCTGCTGATGGGAATTACAGACTGAGTAGTCGTGGACACTGTGTATGTCCATGTTTCACGTGCAAAGGGGGGTGTCTGCTATACTCTCCATGCAGATGCTGTTCCCGTATAACACCAACTGTTGTGTTACTCTCCTTGAGAGTCTTGCGATTTTTCAAAAAAATCTCATTGAGAAAGATCTGAGATCCTCTGGAGCCTCCGTTACTCTGTGAAACAGCTGTAAGATTTCTCCTTGCCTCAGAAATAGAACCTCTGTTCCTTGTTAAGCAGGCAAAATACTCAGCATACTCAGTCCCTGTGCATTGCATCAGTCATATAAAGCCAACGTAAAATGCAGATTTCAGTGGTTAGTGACAAGCCATTCTTCCTGCTCCAAACAATACAGACAGAATCTGCCAAACTGGGATGTGCAAGGCTTGCAGGCTAGGTTTTAGACTGACATGTGAGAAATCAGTTTGCATCTGTGGGCCCGACTTGAGTAGCGAGCCAAAAAAAACAGCACTAAAAAACTCCCAAACTGCCCGAGCATCCCCTTTCCTCATGCGGTCACCGTGCCCCTGGAGCCCGCACCGGGCCCCGGCAGCGCGTTTCCCGGTGTCCTGGCTGGCTGCGGGCACTGACCGCAAGGGGAGGAAGCTGGTTACATCAGGAGAGGGGCCCGTGGAGGGAGCTGGTGCGTTGGGGGGCTATTTAAAAAACTTTTGGCACAGGCTCCTTCAAACAACAAAAGATCATTGTAAAAGGAAGTCCTGTTGCTAACTGCCATAAATAGAGCTCCGTTAAGAAAGGAAAGAAACCTCCCCCCAGCCTTCAAACCAGAAATCCTGGGTGGGCACGCGCGTGGCTGGGGGTGTCCCACGCTGCGTCCCGGCGGAGAGGGCGGCCGTGTCCTGCTGGGATGGGGTGGCCTCGGCACGACCGTGTGGGCAGGCGAGAGCAGTCTTGCCTCTGCCTGCGGGACCCGCGGGAGCTGAAACAGCCCGCTGCAGCTCTCACCGTGGCGGGAGAAACGCAGAACTGCCGCAACGAGGAGAATAAGTTCGGTGTAGCGCCAGGACTTTGGCTGTGCTCAGCCAGGTGGTGTGGGGATCTGAAATTGTATCTCCAGTTGCTTTTGATTGCCCCAATTCACTTCCCGAGACGCTGTCTTTCCTGCCCCATTCATATCTTCACGTTTTGCACTGATGGTCTTTGATTAGCATCCATGCCCATGCTGAGTAATACACTGCTGCAGGTATGTCTGCATATGATGTAGTGGGTTGAAAAGTATTCTGCTCCAGTTGGCAGTATGTTCATGCCATAATGTTGTTTTGACACCTTCCTTTGTCCTCACCATAATTCAGAGAAGTGGCTCACCTTTTCTGTAGTCCCCATCCTGGGTCCTCATCCTCACGGTGATCTTGCCTTTATTGCCAAATGTGATCCTTGCAGGTCTGGTTTGCTGATGGCAGAACAAGCCAACTTCAGTGCTAAAATTCAGGGATTTGTTCACAGTGTGGCTGTGGCCGGATGATGCCCATAAGCTGTTTTTGTGCCATGGGTTTGGAAGGGGAAGTTCTTACCGCCCAGACGGAGTAATAACTGGAAATGGGGCGAGCGGTCGTGCCTGCGCCAGGCAATGCGAGGGCGGCAACAGCGTCCCCCCGCCTGCTGCCCTCGGCAGGTGTCAGTGACCAACGCACCTGCGGTCCTGAGGAGATGTTCACTGCCCGCCCTAACGACTGCTTCAAGTGTGCTTTGTGTACTGACCACCCACCCTGCTGGCAGAGCTGGCTCCAAGGAGAACAGTTTGCCAAATGTTCAGACTGGAGTTTGTCAACTGCGGGTCAGAAACAACCTCCGGAAAGGTCTTTGGACAGATGTCCTACGGCATCATCGGGGGTAACTGTCTGCAGGTCGGTGATAAGGTGCTTGAAAGTGTTTCACTCAGCAGTGCAGTCTTCAGCAAGGTTTCATTACCATCTACATGCGGTGGCGAAAGCACATCAGAGATTTGAGCTACAGCTTGGCTTTAAGTTAATTCCTCGCATATCCTGTTGCTATCCCTCCAAAACATTAGCTGCTTTCATATTACAGCCATGAACAAGCAGTAACATTTTCTTCTTTTTGGCCCTTTCCTTGGCGTGACATCCTTTGCAGTGCTGGCAGGCTGCTCGTGCCCCAGCCCTGTCCCGTCAGCGGTGTCTCGGCTGCACGTGAGCTGTTGGTCGGGGCCGTGGTTTCCAGCTCACAGGAACAAAACTCTGTCTGAAGAAGTGTTCCCAACAGGTGCAGGCGTCGTGGCCGGTCACAGCGCCGTGCTGATTAGCTGGGCATGCACACCCCCCGGCCTGACTTCTCACCGCGGGTGGGCCGCTCCGCGTACCTGGAGGGGAGCCAGGGCTGCACAGCGAGGCAGGGACACGCGTCTCTGTCAATCTGCAGCGCTCCACGGGGATGCGTTTTGTCCCTCCATCAGAGAAGAATGCGTTTTGAAGAAACGGCAGGGGCTGGGGACTGACCCTGTGCTTAATAAACAAGGAGGCAGTTCCTGAAGTTCCTGCGTGCTGTCGTGGCACGAGGGGGAGAGCAATGCCTTGCGACGTGCTGCTGCGTGTGAGCAGTAAGCCTGCCCTGGCCTGGGTTTGCCCAGACGGGGTGAATGACACAGGCTGGGGGGACAGTAGCACTGCACAGAAGGTCTTTTGTACACGAGTGGAAATTACTCTTTGGAGGAGGAAGGTGGGGTGAACAAGAGCAGGAAGGGAAATGCCCGTGTTTCAGATGAGATTCCTGAAATTCACCTCCCACGATATCCTGTTTTTTGCTTTTACCACTTGTCTCTCCCGGTGTTCAGCTGCCCAAGCAACGCGTGCAGCAGCATGTGGCCTGCTGCCTGCGCTACCTGCTGCAGAGCCGTGAAGCCCCGCAGCGCGGGGCAGGCAGGGGCTCAGGGCTGCCCAGAGAGAAGGGGAAGGAGCTGGGGTTTGTAAAAGGCTCAGTGGGTCTCCCGCTGCCAGAGGAAAACCCTGGGGGGCTGCTCTTTCACCGCCTCGCACCTTGCAGCTCAGCGTAGTTTCACCCAAGGAGACTGTTCCACCGGTGGTTAGCGGTCTGCACTGGTGGCTTGCTGACGTTTTACACAGTTCATGCGATTTTTGTCAGACCTCTTCAGTCTGAAAGACTGCATATTTTCCTAGGTGGTTTAAGTGGTGGTAACAGTGCAAAGCCAAAAGGACGTGTCCTTGATGCTGAAATCCACTTATCTCCCTGCTCCCCCAGGACATGGATTAAACAGACTTGCAAGATAAACTGTTATGAAAGGCAAAGGGTAAAAACTGGAGTCTGGATAAACAGTAGAGCAAATTCAGCTGTACATTAGGAAAGAGAGAGTAATTATTATTTTAAAATGTAACCCATAGATTTAATGCTGTGTGCTTGCTTCTTATTCATAATTGAGAGCACTGCTTATCTAAACTGGAAACACTGGAAGATGGGAATGTGTTTGAGCTCCACAATGCATACATTCTCCATGGCTTACGAGCACTCACAGAGGGGTGCAGACACTCCTGAAATACACTGAAAAACTAGAAGGGGGTACCAGAGGGTGGAGATGAGGGGAAAAAAAAACTGAGTAAGGTACAGACTGCAGCTATAAATTGACTGGTAAAGACAGGGGTTTAAGGAGGGGAAAGGAGTCTCTGCTGGAGATGCTCTGAAGTGGATATCTGTGGGGCAGAGCTCAGAGCCACCACCCACCCCCAAACCTTTCTGTGAGCTCTGAGTAGATTTATGCAATATCTGCTTAAATATCATAGTTACATGTCAAAAATCAGATAGAACATACTCTTTCTGTTGGCTTCATGAGAAGATTTTTTCATTTTATTCAAACCTGCAGCTTGGAGTGAAACTCTGGGAGAGAAGGGACTAATGAAACCTCCTGCGGATGGGAACCAAATCCACAATTGGCACACGCATCAGAGAAGTGTGTTGCCAACATTTTTTACAGCTTTTCTCCTGGTTCGTGGCTTATTGCTCCCACTTCTGCTGCTGATTTCCACGAGATGGAGCTATTCTAACATGGGTGGGTGAAGGCTTTGGCGGCAGCCCCTGAAGAGAGCAGGCAGCGGGGAGGCGGAGCTGCACACTACTGCATGTTTCATTTCCATGACAATGTTTCTGAACCGAGTAGGCTTTTATGAAAAATTATCATCCAGAAAAAAAAAGTACCACTGGAGCTCGATGTGCATTTTGCAAGGCTGCATCATCAAGAGGCTCCTTGGAAGTGACCCCCTCCAAATTCCTCCCTGTGGGTGCAGGTGTGTGCAGAGCATCTTCACCCCACACTGGGACAGCCGGTGGGGCACACAAGTCTGTCTTTGCTGTGTTATGATGACCCTCTCATGTGGCATTTCCACCCTTTGTAATCTACAAGATTTCTGTCTTGTTGCCCTGTGATGTACATCTGCCAAATTCGTGGCATGACCTGGCCTTCAAGCAGGTCATGCCTGTGGAGTCAAGCTCCCTGTGCCCTGTCCTCCAGACGTGCTTTTCCATTGCAGCCCTTGTCAAGTCCAACAGCAGCGGCTCAGACAAAGGCCTTCATCTTCAGAGTTTCTACAGGAATTGTCGAAATCAGGGCTGGGTTTCTATGCAGTATTTACAATGCTTTAGAAGAGGATATGCTGAAAATATTCTTCTCACTGCTTGTGTTGCGAGCTGTTCAGGGCTGTGCTGGCATTGTCACGAGAAGCTGACACATCTCCGTACGCTGCACGTCCCTTTGCACGGCGCAGATAAGCCGTATCTTTGTGACAGGGCGTCGCTGGCAATGCCTGCCTGCCCCAAGCGCGCGGCTGCAGCCGTGGCTGGCACTCGGAGCGGTGGCAGACGCTTCCCTCCTGCCCGGGGGCCAGGGCGCAGCTGGCTGCCACTGCCCCGCGGCACAGAGGCAGAGATCTGTGCTGCTGCAGGAGCTGGCTCAGCGGCAACCCCAGCGAGATAAATAGGGGTCAGCTAGGTCGGGCAGGGGGCTGCTGCTGCCGGGTCTGGTAACGCTGCACCTGTTCAAATTCCCGTGTGAAATTGTAATTTGCAAAGTCCGGAGCGTAAATGTGTGTGGTTTTTGTTTCTTTTTTTCAGCGTGTATTAACATCGCCCCTCCCCAAGCCTGTGCTTTCCAGTGGAGAGAACAGTGGAGGGAATATAAAAACCAATGAGCCCCAGCAGAGGGGCATCCCCCTTCCAGGCGCTCCTGGGGCAGGGTGAAATCCCTGGCATGTTGCGGGTGCACAGCTACTTGTAAAAAGCTCTTGCTTTTTAAGTCTGGGACAGGGGTAGCATCTGTGTAATTTCGGTTTCGTTAACCTAAAGGCCATCCTCCATCGGCTGAGGATGCAACCCGGAGGCTCGGAGGCACAGGCAGGAATCAGCTGGCTGTGCTGCCGAGGAGCGCTGGAGCTGTGGGTGCTGAAATTCCCTCATCCTTCCTCCCCAGTGGGGGAAGTTCGCCAAAGTGACCTTCTTTGAAATACTTCTCCTTGGCCTGGTTCGTTGCCCCTTTCCCACTCATCCTTTCACGGAGTTCTCAAAAACCTCCATCACAGCTGTTTTGAATGTAGCTTCAGAGGCCTAATTTTCATAAAAATGCAGGCCTACTCGTGCGCGCCGGGCATGTAGCTGCCGCGCACCGCCCACGTGCACGTCCGTAGGGGTCGGGTTTGCACGGGCAGCAGGCTGTGCGGGCACGCCGGCGTGCTGCGCGCGTGCCCGAATCGTCCGAGAAAAATCCTCTGTTCGCCAGAGCAGCGACGAGGCATGTGGCAGCTGTTGCTTTACATAGGTGCCATGGATATTTGTTCCTTCTGTGTGAGAAGTAAGAAGTATGAAGAGGAGCTAATAAACCACAACATAAATATTGCTGTTTGCAAGACCTGGGCTAGGAATTCCTTGGATTTCCATGAGTTTCACATGTCAGGGGTGTGGGTGATTTAGTCCAGTGGTTATTCAAGACACAGGGTGTGATTGGACTTCATGATTTTTAAAGGATTTCACTTGCCTGTGAAGTGGGTGTTTAATTTCTCTTCAGTTTTAACCCATTCATTGTAAATGTTAAAACTACAAATTATCATGCCTTTGTTCTGTGGCATAGGACGAACTGTGCTCATTTTCTCCCACGTCGTCTCAGATTAACCTCTCTCCTCAAGTACTACTCATGATACGAAAAATACGACTTTTCAAGTAGTTCACACACACGTGTGCACACATGGGCAGGCATGTGTGTTTTGTAATGGGTTTCTGTGCCTGTGACTCAGAGCTGAACTATTAAGCCGTAACACAAGGCCGACATCTGGAACTCACTCACAGGTTTTTGTCATTCGAATATTGGTAGCCATGCTTTGCTACTCTCCTTCCCTCCAAGGGGTGGTAGCCACACTTTCTGTATCACAGAAACACAGGTAGTACACTTTTCTGCACCTGTTGGTGTTGCTTGATCAATGCAGGTAATGTGTTTTGGCAGAGCCTGCTTACGCACATGTGTTGAGAGAGTGTGGCAGAAACATCTTTCTAAACAAAGACTCTGTTTTGTCTGTTTTTGGATTTAAAGTGATTACTTTCCATAAGAATATTCAGAAAATTGTGTGTTTTCACTCAGTAAGAGCCTGCGCTTGCTTAGAACGCACACAGTCACCTGTTAGCTGGTAAATTGGTGTAAGAATTGCAGACAGATTGTCCTGGTGTTTGAATCTAATTAGTTAACTTAATTCCTTCAGATGAGTGACTCTCATTTGGCCAGTTTTAAAGCAAGATTGAAATATTCTGTTGTTTGCTGTGATGTGGAACAGTTTGTCTTACCCGTGCTTCGTGCTGCGTTGCATGAGTGCCTTCTGTACTCCCAGGGCTGCTTGCTGCAGGCTGGTACGCTCCTGCGGAGCTTAAAGTCTTGCATTCCCCTTGAAAGTACAGCGGGGATGCCAGCCAGGGTGTTGTAATGAAGGACGTGTTGAATCTCCCATTGACACCAAGGATTAATGAAAACTGCTGGCTACCTGCTGCTGCGACGACTCTCAAGCAAAAGGGGTGGATTGGGGGTGGACTGGGCTCTGACTCAGAAGGGCATCTGGGGATATTTTCAGCCCAGCTCTAACTGGGAATAAGCACGTTCTTAACTTTGAGGACTGTCCAGCTTCAAGAAGGATGTGTCCCTGGTTCACAGCCACTACAGGAAGAAAGGAGAAGCCATTTCAGGCCTACCCTGGCCCCTCTCCTGGAGAGTAAGGAGGTGTAGCATGTCTTCAAGGCACGCTCCTCTGCCTGGCGAGGGGCTGTAAAATAGGGGTGACTGCCACCAGGGTAAATGAAGGTGATGACGAAGGTTTTTTGCAGGTGTTTGTCAATCTTTGGCTCTTGGAGTAAAAAGTGGCCACGGTGGTGCAACACTGTAACGCCTTTGACTGTCCTAGCAGTGAATTCCATGCAGGATTTTTAATGCGGTTCAGTGTAAGGCCTCTCAGGCTGAGCAGCAAGAGCTTCACACACAGTGCACGGCCTACGGCACAGCTCTGACACATGTTGCTACTTCTGGTACTCACCTGACTATATGCCTGACCTGACAGCTTCTCAGATACGTATTTTTTTTTAATATTTTTTTTGGAAGAAGTTAAGTTCAGTTATGTTGTGTTCAGATGCAGTCACAGCTGTTCTGTTCCCCGTAGCTGGGTAGAAACTCATCTTAGTGCTTCAGAAAATGACACATGCTCTGAGGTCTCTGACTGCTACCGCTATTTCATATTAGCACCATGCCAAGAGGGTCTGATTGCGGCAGACTGTGGTGCTTCAAAACATGATAGCTGGAAGAGCATCCTGCCCAGGGTCCTTCGTCCTCATAGATATACATCATCACTGGCCAGACAAGGTGGGTCTGCACTGCTCCACTGACCTGTCAGGATGAAAATAGAGACCTTCAAATTCATATTAATTGACTTCATCATCAGAGAGCCCCTGGCACTGGATGTGGCCTTGAGCTGTACACTCTTACCGAGGTTGTCCAGTGCACATGGGATCTCCCTGACATGTATGTCAATGCCACCCCGGTAGCTGTGCCCCTGACTGTGGGGAGGTGGAGGTGGCCCCAGGCAGAAGTGGTGATGGCCAGAGCAGTGCTGGCCCCTCTGCAGCCCAGAGCATCCAGGTCCATCTCCCTGAGCTGATGTGCGATTGTGGCTGCATTTAACTGCTGGCAGTGCTGCTAATTGGTTATGTGACTACAAGAAGTGATGTGTTATATACAGCAATTTATGCTGTCAGACTGTCAACAATCTCAATTTTGGATATGGCCAGACATGCTACTTTTTTTTTTTTTTCCCTCATTATGAGAATTAGAGCTTAGAGCTTATTATTGCAGTTATTTGGTACTCCTGATTGTATAACTCAATTTCCAGTCACTTTGTAGCTTTTGATAAAAAATCAGCTTTTGAGTTCAGCACTTCCTCACCAGATCTCTGGGTCAAGCTGATTCTGCTGGAAAACTCCAGCCAAAACAGCTTGCCCACTTTTGAGCACAAACCCTTGACAGCACAGAGGATGGTTTACCCAGTAAAAGCCTGCCATGAGAAAGTTGTCTGGGCTGAGCCTGTTTACTGGGATGAGCCTTCTTTCGCTTTGAGGATATTTCCCCGGGTTTGGCCAGATTACGTGCTTTTTAGAACGTGGTCTACTCACAGTGAGTAGGAGCTCATGAGAGCTCAGCGGCTAAAGCCCCGCGTCTTGAGCACCCCATAGCACTGCCCATGGGTGCACAACATCCCCTGGGGCTGCCCACGTTCATCACATCCCTTGGGGTGGCCCAGCAGAGCTACGTGCCCTGAGGCTTGCGCCAGCCCATCCCGGTGCACCTACCACTGACCAAAGTGTGTGCCATCCCCACGGAGCCCAGCGCTATGCTCCAGCTTGGAGACAGGTGATTTATGCTGGTTCTCCCAGAAGTGCTTCCACTGTTTTGCAGTGGGGTGGGAACAGGGGTGCTGTCTTTGAGTCCTGTCCCCACTGGGTCTCACAATTTTGGCTCGCTTCTTGTAAGATGGAGCTTATCACCTTCCATACATCCTTGCCCCTTGCCTGTCTTCCCAGGCAGCTGTGAAAATTAACATGTTGTTTCTGAGGTATTTGTGTACTGTGGTGGCATGGGAGAAAAACAGGCAGAAATTAATTAGTCTGTCTTCAGAGTAGGGTTTTGAGGATTATAGAAAAATAAGCCTGTTAAACATTAAGGAGAAAACAGAATGCTCTGTACTGGGTCCTCACTCACCCTGGGTACTTAATGACATGTTTTCACTGGAAAAAAATGGTATGATCGTGTTAATTAAAGGCTATGCCAGAATGCATATGTACAAGGGGGGTAATTCAGGGATGCTGAATGTCTGCCAGTTTGACATTACCTAACTAGCTTGATGTTCAACTGTAGTAATATTCTTGTATTTATTTATTTTTGGGATGTCATATGAAAGAAAAATATTTTAGCAAAATAGCCTACTGAGCAGAGTAAATTACACCAGTAGGGTTTCTTGTTACTTTGTGCCTGACGGAGACAATGCAAAAGGACAGTAAACAGAGCAGAGAAGCAATGGCGTGCACATCATACATAAAAAGGTACTGTAACAGCAGTGATCCGTCTGCCATAGTAATGAAGTCAAGCGCTTGGAGTAATGTGATTTCACAACAAGAAATGATAGCAGAGGTCTGCTGAGCTGAATCTCTGCATCAGATGGCTATGACTTATCCATATGAAACTACAGAAAAGGTTAAATCCTAATTTTATTAAGCGGTAAGTCACAGCAGAACGGGTCACCTTATGGCTTTTCTAAATTCTTAGATTTCCCTGTCTCCAGCTTGTTATTTGTTAGAAGCTACTTCTCTTGCAGCGCTATGGACTCCCTGCAGTACCGGGCTTGCAGACTCATGGTGCTAGCCTTCTTCCCCAGGCTCCTGCCCTCGCTCTTGTGCTGTGTTATCAACCACCATATCCAAAGACATCACTCTCTTTAATCTGTCCAGTTAATCGGTATATTCCTCTGGCACAAAAATACAATTCTGTCCCACTTTTGCAGCTGGGAAACCCTGGCACAAGAGTATGTTTTTTGCCCAGCAAACTGGGATTGGATTTGTAGTGCCAGATCTCCAAACATCTTAGCCAACCAGCTCCTAATCTGCTGGCCTCTGTGACTTTCCTCCCCTCTCTCCTTGAAGAAAAGGCACTTGAAAAAGAGAAAGAGAAGGCACTTCCTTGAAAAGCTGGCACTGGGGGCACCCTGTATGACCCATTTCTCCCCTCCTCTCTTGAATTCCCCTGTGCTATTTTCAGATTTTCTGTTCTGAACTAGGTCAAAAGATTTGTCCTTTTACAGGTAGCTTCCACTCAGAATTATTGCTCCTTGGACAGAAAGAGAAAAATCTGAGTAAAAATAGGAAAACCAAACCACACCACACACAACTTAATTAACCCTGAGCCTGTTGGAAGGTCAGCTGATTCTTGAGATGATTTGTAACCATTAAATTGGGCAAGGGCAGACATGCATCATTACTTGATCTTATCTTCATTGCCCTGGTTGCCTTTGATCTCCATTTGTCCTTTCCCATTTGTTTACGCTCTTTCATGCCTTGCTTCAAAGTAAACTGTAAAGCCTTTGGGCAAAGACCAGTGGTGCAGTGGTAAATGAGAAGGACAGACAGACTCCCTCGTCTGCTGGCCCACTCTCGACTGTGGGAAATGGGTAAACGCTGAACTGCCAACAATAAGGATGGGTTAATTCACCCTTGGAGTGGGGAAGTTCACCCGTGGCCATACCATGGGCAGAGACCAAGTGACTTCTCTGGATCTCTTGATGACCAGGGGAAGGAGTAGCTGCTTGTGCCACCAGTGCAGCAACGAGGATCCAGCCTGGCCTTCACTGTGATGGGTTAGTGACCAGGGGATGTGAAGGAGTCTGCTATTACGACAAGAAATATAAATAAAAAATCATAGAAATGTTGGATATTCTTAGCTTCAGCTTTTGTATTGTTTTCACTCCACCGGAAAGTTTGTGAATGTTTCCATTATTCTCTGGAGAGACATTGATCTTCAAGACACTCTTGAATACATAGTTATTGTCAGATTCTACACAGAAAAAAAGAATAGGATGAGGAAAAGCCAGAGATAAGACAGCCCATGGGGAAATATCAGAAGATTACCCTAGAAATGTACATCCATCTTTTTAATGCTTTTAATTGTGTTTAATGCTTGAGGGAATAAACTGCATGAAGAAGCCATTGCAGTGCTAAATTAGGAAGGAGCAGTTTCAAGAGAGCCAGGTCTTTAACACCTGGCACAATGTAAAAGCCCAAACTGAATCAGAAATGCCACACACATGCAAATATCAAATAACAGAGCACTGGTAGCTTTGTTTTCCCTGAAGACTCATCTCTAGACTTTGTTATGCTGGCTGGGGGATATCTTACATGTTGTTGACCTTTTAATTTCCCTTTGCTTCATTTTTGTTTCTCTCACTTGCTGTAACAGGGAACTGTGTGAGTACCTTAGTGTTCGACTTCTTAAAAGTGTTAAAAATAAAATGTGCTGAACCCCTGGATGGAAGTCGACACAGTGGCTACTGATCCCTTTTACTATGAAGTTCCTTTGTTTGGGTTGACAAGCTCCTTTTGAAAGGCTCTCTCTAATTCTGCACAATGGCTTGCTTAAGAAAATCTCATCCTTCGTTAGTGGTATCTTTAATTCTAACTCTCTCGCTATAAGTAGATATGAAAGGCAGGACTGGGGCTTGTAACCTGAGGGGAGATGTAGGGTGAACTCATTAGCAATAAATCTGCCTTAGTCAACAGAGAGGTTGGAAAACAGTCGAATCAAAATGGAAGACCATTGTGAGAGGTTTGGCTGAGGTTAGTTTTTGTCCACTCAACTCCTTCGTAAAGTATTTAGAAGAAGGATTATTAAATCTGCAGATGACAGTAGGTGGGAGGGCTTGAGCACATCTCGGGAGGGATCTGAATTCCCTTAAAGGATCTCAATGAATTAATGATTTGGGCTACAAAAGGATGGCGTAATTCACTAAAAACAAGTTCAAGACTGTGCTTTCTCAGAAGCAATGAGATGAATGGACACAGGTAAGGAAGAGCTAAGTGGTCAATTTGGCAGAGAGAGATCTGGGGGATGTACTTAGTTACAAGGTGAACATGAGAGAATGTTATCCTTCAGCTACAGGGAGGGAAAAGATAGTGTGCCGCTAGCAGCAGCAGCACAAGCTCTGCTGAGCCTGTGACTGGACAGGCCAGCTTGAGAGCTGTGTCCGCAGCAGGGAGGCCAGGCAACTAGAGAAAGACCACAGAAAATCAATAAGAGTCCTCAAGGATGCAGCAATCAACCGCTGATGGTGAAAGACTGAGAACTGTTCAGTCCAAAGAATGAGGGAGTAAGGAGAGAAGAGAGAAAAGTTTTGGTAGTATAGCACTGCTGCAGAGTAAGGGAAAGGCTGTTTACAAATAGGAGTGAAGAAGTGTCTGGTTTGAAACTGGGAAACACTTTCTAATGGTAATGATGGTGAAGCATCGGAATTGGAGCCAGTCTTCAAGAACAGTTGGGAGAAACATCTCAGTAATGGCACTGGAGCAGCTGATTCTTCTTTGGGACAGTGCAAAGAGGTACATAGCTTTTTGAATCCCTTTGACCCACATATTTCTCTGAGATTCTACAATATAAATATTTCAAAGCATTTTGACACTGAGCAAACTGAAAGAGAAGATAACCTGGCTTCAAATTTGTCTTGCTTGGTACACTTAGTGTCAGGTGATATACCTTTGCTTTTCACAGCAAAATGCCGTTCACTTCATTCTCAGAAATGGTTGGATGAAATGAAAGGAAAATATATGAATTATTCATACGAAGGAGGAGTTTCTTCTGCAGTTAATTATGGTTGAAGTCTGACCTGGGCTGAATGTTTGGAATCTCACCACTTCTAACATGGTTTTTATCGTGAGCTCTGAACATCACTGCTCCCTGTCAGCTCCTGTTTTTGTGTATCAGTTGTACAACGTGATATCAGACTTTGTAGCCTGGCTAAACAAAGGCAACTATCAAATGCAACTTGTTGGGAACTTGATTCAAGCTACAGCTTGGTTTGGCAATTAAATTAATGTAAGTCTGTTTTGTGGTAACATAAACTGTGACTCCTAGAGGGGAAACAAAAAGCTAAGAATAGTATTAATAGGAATGTGGCTTTGGTGGTTTTTCTTAGTAAAGAGACAGATGAGCAAGATATAGCCTGTAAAAGGAAAGAAAAGGGGGGTGGATATGGAGGAGAAAGGGATAGATAATGAGTTTTGAGAACTCCAGGTGGGATCTAGTGGTTTAGGAATGTTGAAAGGTAGACTGGATTTGCTAGCTCTTAACCACCAAAGACAACCTCATAGTCTAGCTGAAACTGGAATTACTTTCTCTGATAATATTTTTTTAAGCTACTTCTCTTATATGTGCATTAGAATGAAATTCTAAGCAGTTACCTAGGACTAAGCTAAGTGCATTAAATAAACATGCTGATCTGAAATATGACACTTCCATCCTTAGTGCAATTGCTCTGGAGTTTCATCCAGAAGAGTTTCAAAGACCGTTTTTGGAGGGACACAGAAAAACCAGCTGGCTGGATAAATTTCAACCATTTCCCTTAAAATTGAAGAGTTCTATGAAATCATGTAGATTTTCCTGGAATTTCACTTTCACAAAGAAGGGAGAATGGTAGAGGAGTTTAATAGAGGAGGTGGTAGAGGAGTGGTGAGATACTTTATTTTTAAATGTTCCAATGAGGTCCCCCCACATTTACCCCCCCATCTGAAAACTGAGTATTGCAGTAAAATAAATGTAAGTCGGAATAATAGTGGGATGGTTTGATTTTTGTCAAGTCCAAAATATTTGGGTTACTGGAAACCAAACATTGTTGCAGAAACTGCCTTTTTCAAGAAGTGGTAACTTGAGCGGTGTGCTCCAGCCTGCTGGGGGACAGGCAGGTATTGCACAGCTCTGCTTGGAAGCTTCCTCATTTCATGTTTGTTCCCCATAATGAAGATCAAAGAAAAGAACCTAAGCTGTCCTAGCAAGCCATTTTCGTACCACACAGTTAGGGAGCTGATCCTGATACCTAAAAGCTTCCCAAAGCCTCCACCTACTGACTCCATCCAAGGGAATAGGTTCCACCTCCAGCTGCTCTCTCCTACCTGTTCCTTTAGCACTACTGTGGGACATCTCCACTGCCTGCAACTGCCCATCTAGAGGGGTCAGCAGAGCACTGCAACACAGCTCTCAAAAATGTTGCACTGGATACAGCTTGAACCTCCACTCTCACGTGTCTGTTTCCGAAGTGGTAGAGTCCATGCAATGACTTTGCTCTGCTCTGTGTGCAGACTTAACACAGAAGAGCCATACACAGTTTTTGCCGTGGGTGTTGCTCTGCTCAGAGAGCACTTACCCACACAAATGATGGGATTAGTGCAGGCTGCCAAACTTGAAAAAAAACAGTCACATAATTGTAGAGGATTAGTTGACAGTTGCGTCATGTCATTTCCACTTCTTCCTCATCTTTACTAACTAAACTGTTCATTTGCAGCCACAAGCTCCTCCCTAAGAAAAGTTTACAGCAAGAATGTCAAAAGAAAACACTATTCAGTTGATTAATGGGTTACACAGGATTGGCTCCAACCCATAGATTACCATTGGAGAGAGTCTATGTGGAGCTGATGCATTCACCATTTCATCATGTCAGCCATTTGAAGCGAGTGCACTTGAATCCTAGAAGGCAATCATCTAATTCTCCTGTACTGCTTTCCTTCTTTACTTGCAGATTGCAGCTTCTGTTTGCTGGCAAATGATTACTGAAGACATTAAAAAGACAAAACAGGTGCCCTATTTGCCTCCAAGCACTGAGACTACATTCATGCTGTACCTTCACGGTACATCATGGCTGAAGTCACTTGGGTTGTTCAGCCCAGAGAAGAGGAGGCTGAGGGGAGGCCTCATGGCGGCCTGCAGCTTCCTCACGAGGGGAGCGGAGGGGCAGGCGCCGATCTCTGCTCTCTGGTGACAGCGACAGGACCCCAGGGAACGGCATGGAGCTGTGACAGGGGAGGGTCAGGCTGGGTGTTAGGAAAAGGCTCTTCACCGAGAGGGGGGTCGGGCACTGGAACAGGCTCCCCAGGGCAGTGGTCACAGCACCGAGCCTGCTGGAGTTCCAGAAGTGTTTGGATAATGCCCTCAGACATGTGGTCTGGTTTTTGTGTGATCCTTTGTGGAGCCAGGAGTTGGACTTGGAGATCTTTGTGGGTCCCTTCCAGCTCAGGGTATTCTGTGATACAGTGTCTGCTATGTTCAACTAAGCTTGTCATCTTGCAGATCAAGCAAGTACCGTTGTCTAACCAATCATTTCTTCATAGGTCTGTGCTGCCTGTTGTCCATGTCTGCGTTACTGGATGAAAGCTTACTGCTGTTAATGTCTTAGCTTTTGTTCCACTCCAGATTAAGCAGAACTCTCCAGAGGTCTATAGCTGTCTGCAATCTCCCAGGTTAACTTGCTTCTGGGAAGGCTGGCTGTTTTGGAAGCCAATGTGCAGCTTCTGAGTTGTCTTCAGGCTCCCTGAGCAGGTCTGTGCACTGTAAGGTCAGGTTCTTCCCCAGGGAAAGGAAAAGGAGGCTGCAGTGTAGGTCTGAAGACTGCAGGCATGATAGGTAAGAACGTAAGAGGAAGAGAGAACTGGCTGCAAGCTGGAGCTGATGGTTGCCTTTGCAGTTTGGTGTTTCCCAGGTGTTCAGCCATGGGGCCTTGGCATTCCCTGTAGTGTGGATGACAACCCTCTGGCTGACTTACCACTGCAGGCAAGAGGCAGGATCGCTTTCTGTGGGTGCTAGACCCTATTCATAGTTTATTGTTCGTTTTAATGAAAACTTTTTCTTTCCAAAAAAAGTTTAAAAAGTGGGGAAAGTCTTTCTCTTGCCCAAAGAATATCTGAAGCTCTTTGGCTTCGTAGAGGCTAGGCAGGACGATGGTTGTATCTGTTCAGAAGCATGCAGTATAAATGACTTCTGCACCCTGAAACCCAGATCCCTCCATAATAACAGTGGTACCAGAGCTTTTTGTCTGCACATTAGGTTTTCCTTGCAAAGCCCAGAGCTTGTTACACTTGTGTCTCACCAGGCACATGACTGGACCCAGCTCAGTATGAGTAAACTGGAAATGAATTGAGGAGCAGGATATCTAAATTTCAGACCCTTTTCTGAATGAGGTAGGAACAAGACCTAAACCTGAGTCTGTTGGCGTTCTGGTTATTATTTTAAAAAAGGGATCAGACTGCAATATTCTACTTTTTTTTTTTTTTTTTTCATGTCACAAATGTAGGTCTAGTTTTTGTTCTGATATGGGATGAAAATATTTGATGTTTTAGTGGACTAGGATTTCTGCCTGGCCACCGAAGGGATAGGGCTCATAACATAGTTTCGTGGATCATCTTTGAAGTGAGAGCAAGCTACTAGGGCTTCATGGAGCTCCATGTCAGTAGTTAACATTGCAGATAAAGAGCAATCCTTCTCCATGTTTGTTACTGTCCTGTTGTCTCTCATTTACAAGTAGATATGATGTGGTCACAGAAAGGGGTCAAAGGCTAATGATAGGCAGGGTACTTCTCTGTAGCTTCTGCTTCCTAAAATACACTTCTTTCTTTCTTTCTCCTTGGTTTCATGTTCTCCCTCCTCTTTGTCCCCTAAAGAGTTGAGCCTGTTCGGCAAACCCAGAAGGTACAGAAGAAAAAGCATGCCTTTTGGAAAGGACGCATGTGTCTTGCAGTTCCCCTTGTAAATTGTCTCTTATGAGACATCAGTGACAATGCAGTTATCAGATAGTGATAAAGACAAAGAGGGTCATGGATGATATTAGCTTACACAGAAAACATCAAGTGATCAAGTCATAATATATAAATAAAAATTTGCCAGTGCTTCCTCTCTTGATTTCTTGTCACTTCTTCCCACTGTTTGATAAAGCTGATTAGTGAAACAATGTTGCTATCTTTTGTCTTCTTATTTATTTGTTGAGGCTCAGATGATGAGAAACCTGTGTCTTGGTTAGAACGGATAGCTGCTGCAAAACGACTAACATGGTTATTAGGAATAACGGGAAAGGAATATTGAGACCTGAGTAACGAAAGTTTGAACTGAACTATATCAGTTGCCAAGTAAAACAAAAACAAAAACAAAAACAAACAAAAAAAAAACCAGCAGGTTTGAATGTCTTTTTTCTTTTTTTCCCCAAGTGAAATGTAGTAGGAAGGAAATCTTACCTTGGAGCTATTGAGTTTGTTAATTTTGTCTCAAACGAAATATTTTATTTTTTACACTTTGAAAACATTGAAACACTTTGTTTAAAAAGTCTTTCTCACTTTTGTTTGGCTAACACTATTTGATCTGAATTGCAAACATTTGATTTTCAGTCATTTATGGAACAGCATATTTTATTGAAGCTGTACTTGTAACCACCCCTTGCCCCCATCAACAATGTTTCTGCGATCTCTGAAACAAAAAAAATCCAGAAACAAAAAAGCAGTGGGATTGCCGATGGCAAGAGTGGTTGCAATTATTTATAATGCTCTTGAGGTTCCATTGTAGAAATAATATAGAGACAGATTTTTCTCTGAGCCAGACGAGGTCTTGGTGTTGCTGTCATCCTGCTTTGCTGAGCTAGGAGGGTCTGTGGTCCTTGCTCCTTGGCAATGCCTCAGGTGCTTCTATAGCAAACTTTCCAGCTGCACCAGCAGCTTTTGCAAAGCAGATCCACTCTGTATGAGGTGATAGTCAACAACTGGGATAAAACACCAGGATTCTCTGTTAGCCTTAATAAAGATGTTCCAATATAATTCAACGTGGAAAAATGTAATCGTACAGAGGACTGGATTAAACAACAGCAAAACGAGATGTGTTATAAATGGAAACAGCCCCCTTGACACTGCAAGGAAAATGGTCTGGCAAACGTAGTACATGTGAAGTTTAAAACATCAGCCAAGGCCTGGAAGTAATTAGAAAAGCACATGGGACCCTGGGTGTCTCCTTGAGTTTGATGCTGTGTACTGACCCTGCTGCGATGTACCTGAAGCAAAAGGGTGGAGTTGTGTGCCAAAACACAGACCTGCACTGGGCATGGAGCAAACCAGCAGCTGGAAGTCAGATATAAAATCTCTTCTGACTGAGGTCAGGTGGTGACCATGGGTTGAGTCTGTGAGGAACTTCCTGGAAACAGGAGAGAAAAGAGGCAAAATTACAGGTATACCTTAGACTTTGATGGCAGCAAAAACACTAAAACACATCTGCAGATCCAGGACTTCCACTACCTGTTAAATGTAGTGAGCATTTAAGGGGAGAACTGCCTTCAGGGAGCACTCCCTGATTAAGTGCTCCTGCTTCAGGGGGCCGATGAGGGCAGAACCAGAGCTGGAGGGTATCTAAGCCTGCACTCCAATCTCCCCTTGATTTTCTTTGAAGCAGGAGCATGGTTCTGTCTGCAGTAACATTTCAGACATTTCCTCCTGAGCTGAATCTGAAGTAGGGTTTTGTAATCTGAAGGAAGATGTGCGGCTGAGCGTTGTGGCCAATAACATCCTAGGAAAGATGAAAGATACAAGACACCTAGTGAGATCATTTGGTGTCTTTCATTTTTCCAGGAAAGCCCTGTGACTCACTTTAAAGGCTGTTGGTGGTTTTATTTTCAATTCCATTGCAGTCAGATATATGTATTTTTAAAATATGGCAATCTTGCTTCTCATGATCTGAACAGAGAAACATGATTTTCAAGGTTGATGTATGACAGAAAAACAACAATCAGCTTTAACTCCTACCTGAGATTTTGGGCATCACAAGTGTGACTGAGCACTGGGAACTTCAGGCTGCTCTGCAATAACGTTACCTCACTCGTCTTGGCAACCAGCCTTCCCTTTTCATCAGCTCCTGGGATTTCACTGCAGCAGAAAATATATTGTGGAGAGGAGATGGATGAAGATTTTGCCATGCAACTTGAATGTCCGTCTTTTACCCAGAACAGCATTTCCACTCCTTTTTCAGGGACTCCTGCTAAGTAAAAAATCTGTATTCCTGCATTTCCTTGGAACTTTGGGTATTGCTTCTGAGTGCATCATGATTGTCTAATTTTAAGATGTTTCTTGCTGCTGAAGAAAGCTATAAAGCAAGATTAGGTACTGGATTTGGAGATGCTCAATGCCAATAGCAAAAATTTCAGTTCCCATGTGTTCAATCTTACTACTTGCTGTCTCCTCCCTTCCCTCACTAATGAGTTTCATCCCTTGATCTGAAGGATACGTACTTGCACATTTCTACCAAAGCAAGCATTTTCACATTTTGTCACATGCAGATCTCTGTCTCAGCAATCAGGGGTTCAAAATCAGGCATGAACTCTCAGTCCATACTCTTGTTTACCTTCTGATGGGGGAAGCAGGTCTGGACTACGCTTTGATCATTTTTCCCTTTGCATAGGCTGCAAGGAGGATAAAGCAGAATGATAGCAGGGCAGCTGCAGTGGCCTCCACACAGTCAGAACAATACTAATGCAGTAGGTTTTGTCATCTCTCCAAGGGACAGTATGGCTTTCTTCATGATCCACTGGACCTTTATCTCAGCAGGAAAACATGTATTTCTCTCAGTGTGCTTGAGTCTGGCTATAGGGCATTCAAATTGTTTCAAAGAAGTTGCTCTTTAGAGATGTGGCAAGTTCTGTCAGCAGCTGGAAAAAATAATGTTATCTCTTGTATATCTCCTGTTTTTCAGGATTCTAAGACCCACAAAAGGCCCCATCACTGTGCACTTTGCAGCAGGGACTCACTTCAGGCTCCCAGGTGCTGGTGCTGCCACTTGGTGCACTAGGGCCTCATCAGGTTGGGAAGCTTTGCCAATGGACACAACTTCCACCAGGACCATGAGCAAAACTAGATGTTGCCATGGCCATCACCTCTGGAAATCCCTCAGAGCCTGGGAACCCAACAAAGACCTGCTTACCTATGTCCAAAGTCAAAATAGCTCTCACAAGTCTTGGGTTTTCCTTTGGTTTCCTTCTGATGCTGCTGAGATGCATTGGTGCCTGGTGGACACTCATGGCCATTCACTGGGAAGAGGAGTAGAGCGCTCTATGAGCACTCCTTGGATGGTCAGTCCCTGAAGGCTTTGGTAGTGGCCCAGACCTCCCCTCCTGCCCCAGGGTTTGCATCCTCTCTCTGGTGCCAGATCTTGGTGTCCCCAGCACGCACATATTTCCAGACCGTGGCTGGCTACCAGCAGGGTCTGCCTTGACCAACCCAGTGTGATGGCTTCCAACTGGCTTCGAGAAAGCAGCTGGGTGCCTGCTTCCCCTGGCCAAGTGCTGCAGCAGTAAATAGTGACCCTACTACTTAATATTTCAAATATGCATGAATAATCCACCAACTCTCCATGTCCAGTTATTTTCTCAGATGTTCTCTGCTTGCCATGGGTTGTGGCTCTCCCCTGGGATATCACACTTTCATTTCAGACCTGATAAAAGGCTTGTGTGCTGAAAGCTGGTGTGTGTTTCTCCAACTGTTTTAGTAGGTTTAATAAAAGATGTTGCCCTCTGTCTGTAGGTTTTGTTTCATATTCTTAGACCATTACACCCCAGCACAGTGCGGCCACCAGCACTACCATTACCAAGCTGCAGCAAGTAGCCCAGCAATTTGCACTGTGACCGAGAGCTCAGGCACATCAGCCTGCCGAAGTTGTGGTTTTGCTGAAGCTCTCGTGAGGGAAATGGCTGATGTAAAGGCCCAGAGCACCTCTGCCCTTTCCCCTTTCTGGGTTTTTGCAAAGGTGGCTTGTTTCTGAGGCTGTACTTTGTCTTTTCCCAGGGCTCCTGGACCCCAGCTTGGACTGAGACATTTGTTTCTCTTACCTGTCTCTCCGTTCCTGCATGGCTGGACAATCAGTGCTTGGGCCTTGGTCTGCAGGCACTCTTGCTTCTCCTGGATGAAAATTCAGCAAGTGACAACTTGCATCTTACTCTGTAATCCAGAGCATTTAGATGAAGCCAAATGCAGGTACTGCAGGTGCATCCAGTGGATGTGTTTCCATTTCAAAACCATTTTCCTTTATTCCACCATGCTGGGGCTGGTGGAGGTGAGCTATTTTGTTGAGGCAGAGCATTTGGATGTCATGGGCAAGCCCTTTCTCCACTGGAGACCATCTAAATCCATGGCACTATGTTAAGTCGGATATCGTTAAGCCAAGCACACCACATAAAGCAAAAGTGAATTTGATATTTATGGTCACATGTATTTTGTAGTGAAGCTATTTGTAAGACAAAGATTAATTATCTAGGTCACAGCCTGCTGGGATTTGCCAGCCACCCCAATCAGATAGATTTTAACTTTGCTGCAGGGTTCAATTTTTGTTATGTCACAAGTGCAGGCTCTTCCTCTGACTTGGCTGTATTTTTGATTAGCAGTATGAAAGTCCTGTCTGGCTGCTCATTTGAGGTTGAT
Source organism: Chauna torquata (assembly GCA_013399475.1). Classification (NCBI taxonomy): domain Eukaryota; kingdom Metazoa; phylum Chordata; class Aves; order Anseriformes; family Anhimidae; genus Chauna; species Chauna torquata. Next base: position 104,648 of record VXAL01005891.1, on the reverse strand, counting down.
ATAAAACATCTTAGTGCTTCTCCTGGGCTCTTTTCATTCCTGACCGACCTTCTCATTGTGTCAGCTGAAGAAATAGTGTTGTTCCTCCATGTCAGCTCTGGGGTGGGAGGACTGCGGGTGAGTGAGGCTGCAGCTCGGGTAGCTGAGGGATGGGGTGGGACGGGTGCTTGTTTTGGAGAAGCTGTCAAAGTGCACATGGGGATGGCAAGGGGGAGGCCAGAGAACGAGGAGGCCAGGGGAGAGAGGTGATAGGGCTAGGCTGAGAAAATATTTTAAAACACTGATCCAGGGAAAACATCAGCACAGAGCTCGATGGCTGGGCTGGCAGATGAGCAGCATCCTGCCACTGCCCTCTGCATCTCAGAGCCCAAGCCCAGCAGACAGACCCCACCACACAATGTTTCCTAACCAGGTTGTGTGCCTGGGCACCTGGACTTGGGGGAGAGATCGACAACTGCAACGGCTACCCATAGATGCAGTGGCACGAAGGCTTCCCACCCCCTCTTCCCTCTGCCCTGCACCCTGGATCACCCCCAGCAGTGACCTTAGCCACAAAACGGACAAATACTGCTGCTCTCCAAGTTTTAAAGTAGAGTGAAGAAAGCAAAAGTGCCGCATCGCATGCATCTGGGCACACACCCCATCAGAGAGTGCAAGGTGCGAATAAAAATAGTGAGGTGCTGGCGTGGGGAGCTGGAGGTGGAGGTGTTACAAGATCTGTGCTGTGCTGCAAAATGTTCCTGCCACTGACAGCGTTATTGAGTGATAACATCTTGGCACGCTACTTTTAGATGCTGTTTCATCCAATTCCTCTTCTCCTTCCCTGTCTTAATTCCAGCATGGCCCTGAACAGAGAGGATGAAGGCAGAGCTGGAGGCGTGTAAGATACTCAGTATCTAAATAAAGCAGATATGAAAGCTTGAAGCGTGTTAAGCATTGAAATGATCAATGTATTGCTCTAAGTTCCTGAGTGCTAACTGAGACTTAGAGGGGAGAGAATGAGGGAAACACTGGCGGGATGGTCCAAGGTCTGATCACAGGGTGGAGCTTGTTCCCTGACTCTCCGCAAACCCCTTGTTTCGCAGGAGGCATCTTCCTTCACCATCCAACGTCCCCGGCTTGCTTCCCCCCAGCTGCATAGCTGGGAATGTGCCGTGAGGTGGGGAAAGCCTTGGTCTGCCGCGGTCCCTTACCCACCCGCGTGGTGTGCGCCTTCGGCAGGGCAATGGGCAGAGGGCAGTTAGCTGGTCACGGCCACCCGCTGCTGCGCTCAGGTCACTGCAGGCCCCGCCACACCAGGGGCCTCTTCCTTATGGAGCAGGCCATGCACCACGCTGGTGGCCTGCTCTCTCCTCACTGGGCACGGCAGGTAGTTGGATCATGCTAGCTGGACTGTGGGGGTCTGCCAGAAGCGCATCCCTGCTAGGAAAGGTTTCTTTCCAAAGCAGAGTGAACGTCTGGTGGATGCTGAGAGATCCCACACTGGGCCAGTGCAGTGCCAGCTCTCCTGCTGGCTCAGATGGCCACCCTTCTAGGGCAGGGGGTCCTTTCCCCCTGTATTTATCTGTTATTTTTTAAATGGGGGGATTCCTTCAGAAAGCACATCAGCTCTGATGTGACCCTTGCATGTTCCCGTGCAGCACGGACCTTCTTATTTCCTGAATGGCTTGCTCTGCACTTGAGTTAACTCACACCCTGGATTTTGTCCAAGTACATTTTGTTTCTTGATACAAGGCCAGGCTTCGCTGAGTTGTGATGGCGTTTTCTTCTCCCTGCTCTCCTCCCTGTTTCTTTATTATCATCCTCATTACTGAGTGTTACTGGCACTGTGCAGCCAAGGCGGGGAGAGCTAGCCCCAGCCCCATGCCTGCCTCTGACAACAGCTGAAGGGAGCGTGCTGAAGTATTGGCAAACTCCTTCTTTAATGTACGTCGCCTGTGCATAGAGCTGTCCCAAGCCTGGCCCGGCATTGAAAGGTATGCCTGAGACCAGCTGAAGCAGAAAACATTTGAACTCTACTCCCTGCCAAATAGCTTCCAGATGTGTAAGACATAGCCTCACAGTGGACTCTGACTGTAGCTCTGCCAACATACGTCTGCACATTTCTGGTGCACAGGGAACATGAAAGTAGATCTTTTACAACATCTGCTGCTTTTCCCCAGTTCTCCCTCCCTGTTTCTTGTGGTCCTTTTCCTATATTTCATCTTACTATTAGAACAAAAAACATTTAGGAAAAGCTACAAGTCCTTCCACTGATTTATTAAATCTTCCCTGCATGTTTCATACCTTTTTGTGCTGACAGTATGGTAGAAAGAGAGGGAAAGACAAAAAGAGACACCTTCTGCCTAGACAGCAAGCTGGTGCTCAGGTCCTTTAATGAATTCTGTATTGATTCAGGGCTCAGCTGGGTGGTCTTCTTGCAGAAACAATTCATAAAATGGTATCAAATTCCACTGAAAAAGGGCTTTTATAAAACAAAAACAAAAACAAGTATTTATCTTACTGTCGTAGTAAGAATTATTGTCATAATTCTCCAGGCACCTAGGCCCGTGGGGTGCCAGAGCAGAGCTGTCTGGAAGGGGGGAGGGAGAAAGCAGAGCTGCTGGTGATTAGGTTATATAAGAATGCGATAGTACCTCTTATTTGCAAATAAAGAAAATTACTGCTTTTTAAGTTTGTCCATTTAAAGTAATGCTTTGGCTAAGAAAAAAGACAATAGAAGCCTTCCTTTTCTGCTGTCCCAAAACAAAATGGTGTGGTTAACCCTGCCGCTTTATGTTCACTATGACTTCTTATCTCTGACTCCACAAGTGGTGGTCATTTGCCAGCCTTTGTTCCTACACCAAAACCAGCGTATTCTTCAAGAAATACTTATCTTTGGAGCCCATGGCTGTGTTGGTCTTGTTTGTTCTGGGAAGCTAACCAGATCCAGGCCTGGGATGTATTTTGATGAGAGACCACCTGGGAATCACAGAAGTCATCTACATACGCCAGGGAGTTGTGGTCAAACTCTTGGCAAATCATAGACCACAGGAATCTAATGAGTGGAAAGACTTCATTTGGCCCCATCATCACTGCTGAGCTGATTGATGAGGCAGAGATGCAGCCATACTTACATACCTATTTCTGTCTTCCTGCTGTGATGAGCTGGGACAGGGCATGTGGTATATAAAAAACCTATCAGTCAACTCATGGGCTTTTTAGGGATGAAAATGTCAAATGCGGGATGTCTGTGGGGCAGTATGCGTGGCTGAGCTGGGGGAGAGTGATGGGAAGACATGGTCAGATGAAAGAAAAGATGTCATTTCCTAATCTGATCTACCCATAAAGTAGACTGCCTGCTTTTTTCTTTCTTGGTTTGGAGCAGGCAAAGCAGTAATATTTACCCATTACTACAACGTCTGCAATGAATCTGCCTGGGTGACACCTGGCCCTGAAGTAACTCATAATTTTGTCAGGACAGCAGCTCTGAGAGTCATTGTTCTCACCAGCAGCCCCATTTAGCCAGGAGTGATAACACGCTCCTGATTACTGGTGTGTAAGGAGTCTAACCGACATGCTACACACTAAGCATGCGTGGAGGGACCAGCAAAATCACAGCTGTCCTGGTCTGGCAGCCTGCCCTGTAGGGGTGGTCTCTCTCTTGCAGGCTTAGGAGGCCTGTGGGGGTCCTTTCTTCCTTAAAGCGTTTGCTGTACTGGGAGCCTCACCTTCTGTTGCTATGAATGGGTGGACTGGATCTCGTTATAAATGTCACATATTCTAGGCTAAATCAACAGCTGCCGAGATTTTATTCCTATTATTATCACTGCTTTATTGCTATGGTTTCTAAATGGCTTGCTTCTCAAGACGTCTTTTTTTCCTGATAGTTAAGACAAAATATTTCTATACAACAATAAAGATGATGGGGAAAAGGCTTGTGCCCTGAACAGGATATTGAGAAAAAAGATTTTTAGGAACTAAAATAAATGTCTTAAGTTCCCCTCTGCCCTCTTCTTCCTCGGATGTAACGGATAGAGTTAAAAAGAGGCACTGATACTTGCTGCTGCTTCATTTCTTGACATGATTTATGTAAATGTGTGTCAAAACTGAAAAGATCTGGATGAAAGAGCTCTGCTTTTACAGACACCCTCAGAGGTTTAAATCTTAGAGACAATTTTATGTTGTGAAGCGTCTAGAAGTCTCTTTGGACCCTTTCCAGCGCAGCGTCCCATGGAACATCTTCCTTCGAAGGCACCCAGTGTGTGCCCTCTGACTTCATGCCTAAAGGACAAAACAAAGCCTCTCAGGTTCAAATGTCCTGGGCTCCTGCTTCTCTAATCCCTACCTAAGTGTTATTTGGGCAGAGGAAGAGGATAGATAAGTAATAGCAGTGCCATTTCAATTGCAGAGGAGACAGCTTAGTCTAAAAAACAGTACGTCTGATACAATCGTACTGTGTATTAATGCCACCATCTCTTCCAGTGCCCTGCTTGTAATATCCCTGAGATAATCTTGGTAAATTCTGTAAGCGCAGTGCAGATTGATCAGCTGATAGTAAAGAAAAACAGACTTGCTTCATTCTTTGTCTGTCAGCTCTTCCCTCTACTCAATTAATTTTGGATCTGACTTTTTTCATTCACAAGTCATCTCTTTGATCTGCTGCCTCAAGTACACCCTAAGCCACTTCTGTCTTCCTTCTCCAGTTTCTTAGGCTTATATTACTGCTCCCTGATGGCTCTGATCTCACATTTTGAGCTGCCCCAGGCCCTTCTGATACTCCCTGCGAAACTACAACAATCCTCTCTCTTCAGTCATTCTTGGGTGTAAATTTGATCACTACATTAGTCTGCCAGCTGACTTCTCCAGAGGCTTCAATACCTCACAGCTTGTTGTGTATGCTTGGACTGAACACGGAGATAGTGTAAAAATGGGGGAACACAACTCATTCATATCTGAAGGGAAGCCTGCTTTCAAATGCAGAGCTTTCAGTTGTTGCATATGGTGTTGACTAAACACTGCAGAAGACTTCATGCTGCTTCCCAGGCCCCATGATACTTCCCAGGCCACCTGATTTCCCACGTAACGAGACAAGGCAGCAGGTCTGGGACCCTTGACTTTTTGGCAGGTAGTAGCTATAAGACGGTTTTGGACTGGCAGGAGGTGAGAAGACATTAACATAAGGGGAAAGCGAAGCCTACTCAAACCTCCTCTGTGCATTCTGCCTTTATCAGCCACTGACTGTTTCATGGACGTACTGGCCAGATTTCCCCTGCTGAGACTTGGTGAGTAGTGTGGATTACTGTTTCTTCAGAGGGTGGACTTCCTGAGCGCTGTTCATCTTAGTTATCTGCATCATGTCAACTAGGATCTATGGCATAACGTCCTTTTCCTTCAAGCATAGCCAGGACCACTTAAAGTGGAATAAGTATTGCTGATTAAAGGATTTCAGTACAGAGCTATGGATAATGATTCTATATTCTTCATTATTGTTATTATACTGTTATGTATCACGAATAAAAAATTCCATAATCTATGGTATTTTCATGATCAGCGCAGGTTTTTGTGGTTTGGCTGGGTATTGTAAGTAGCGATATCACTTCCTCAGTCTGTGTAAGTCAGACTGAACATGGTTATTTTGGACCATGTGCTTTCTGTCTCTCCTGTTCTTTACAGACAGCTGTGTGGGGTCCCTGGATTGCACTAGCCATGGGGACACGGCTAAATATCATGAATGATCACCGATCTATATGGTGACCACGTGAAGGCTCTTCATTTTACTTTGGATGTTTATGGCTAAAGGAGAGTTTCAGAATTAGAACAAACCACAGCCACCGCATGTAGCAGGGAGCTGACTCAAAGCTGTTTTTTTGGATGGAGGTGGTGTTACATTTGTCCTGAAGTGGTAGATAATTCGTCTTGGAAAGATGATGTTCTGGCACAGCAGCTGGAATTTATGACAGATGGATTACTGATGCTACATAGGACTGAATCTTACCGTATTTGTATGTCAGGTCGGAAAGATGTTCCCATTTTTAAGTTTTGGGCAACTGGGTAATTGCACACACAAAGTGGTCAAGGAGTGAAAATCCTGTGGAAAAGACCAGTTGACTGGAGGACTCTTGAGGTTTCTGGACAGTTACACCTTCAGCAGTTGATTGGGTTTACTATTTGGGGGGGCACACAGTATTGAATAAGATTATCTCTGTCAATAACACCATAAATGTATTCACTATGATATAAAATATTGTCCCCTTCATTATTATTATTGCACATGTGGAATGGATTTAGAACTCAAGTTTTTAGAAGTAAGTGAACAGACTGGTATTTGGGGATGTTCAAAAGCGCAAAGGGGAAATACCCAGAATAGACTTGTTCAAGTTACACCTTTACATGATTAGGATATATTGAAAACAGAAATACTTCTTCCTTGAAACAGAAGGCAGAAAGAATCCTTGATAGCTACTTAGCAGCTGTAACCACAGCAAACAAATGGTCTGGGCTAGCATATAACTTGCCCTGAGAACTTCTTACAAGTTCTTGAAAGAAATAAGATAGCACGTTCCAGTCCAGCAGCAGAGCAGTGCGGCTCCTCAACTAGGTAACATAACACTGAGCTGGGAAAAAAAAAAAAAGGAAGGATTTAATGGAAAAATAACAAATTACCTGCCTGTAAGCTGTTATGTGGGCTTGAAAACAAACAGGATAACCACTCCAAAATAATCCCACTTAACCTCCAAGCCCTGAAATACAAAATGCAAATGAAGTTTCCAGAACTTCTGCAAAATAATTTATAAATAGACAAGCAGAGAGCAAATGATTTGCCTGGGATTACAGAGGGGAACATGAAGGGTTTACTGCAAATGTAAATAATGAAGGAGACAGCACTTCAAAAATAATATACGTAAATTCTTGACAAAAAATCAGTTCAAAG
>VXAL01005891.1:0-97691 GCA_013399475.1 Chauna torquata | reverse complement strand
TTTATTTTTATTTTTATTTTTATTTTATTTTTCGCTTTCTCTCTTTTTTTTTCTTTAAAAACTACATATTGCAGCAATGGTCCTACAGTGCTCCTGTGGAAGATAATCAAAAAGTGATGTTTATTCATCAGAGATGAATAAACAGATGAATAAACCCATCCTTTTCCTCAGTTCCCAAATGTCGCACAAGGGAAGTGTGCTTCTTTGCTAAATTAGCAGAGATTTGATTTAAAAGAGGGATTTACCTTTCCTTTGTATTACTTTCATGCCCTACAGAACAGGAATGTATGTATTTGTGTATATTGTGTGTGTGAATAGTCTTTTTCTCTATTTTGCTGAAGCTTTTCCATGCCTTCTCATCCTCATGGTTTTTAACCTATCAGTTACCTATAGACTCTTTTTTGTTTTCTTTTCAGCCATTACACTGGCAAGTACACATTTTTAGAACTGGGACCAACACTGAAACAAGAGTCTCAGGAGTCCTGTGGGCTCATTGCTGAGGTATCTTTGTAGTGTAACTCTGTCATGTTTTTCTGTAAATTCCTAGATGTGCTGGGCTTTTGTTTTATGTAACGCCAGAAACTCCAGTCTACTTCTTCAGAAATTTTGGAAACAATGGAAATCAGACATACGGAGACTGAAATGATGAGGTTGTTCTTGGTATTACCTTCTTAGTTAATGAAAAATGTGCATGTTTCTTGAACAAAATAGCAAATACATAATAGGTAAAGTTCTTAGTATACCCAAAGACTGTAACTCCAAGAAGTTATGTGTTCAGAAAGCCACGTCTCTCTATTTTCCTCTTGAAACTCCTTCATCTGACTTTGTGTCTCCGAAGTCCAAATCCTGCAGAACTACTATTTCAGCCTCTTCTTTCACAATGAGTGGAAACTCTCAGGCAAAATGGCTTAGCGCTGACCTCTTTTGCAATTTAATGCCTTGTGAGGCAGCTCTAAAGATGCTTTTTATTATATAGAAAGTGGCTTCATTGCTCCTTCAGATGAACCTAAAATGAGCATGGCAAATCCAGTGTTTTAATGAGGGCTGTTATTGTCTTTGGTTCTGAAATTCACCTCCTGGCAGCTATTACGATCTTTTAGCAAACACTATCAAAATGATATTATCTTTGTGTCTGAGGGCTTGATCAGCAGTTGCCACATAAAATCTTGTATAGCCTCCAGGACATCGTTGCCTTTCCAGAAAGTAAATTGGCAGAGACATGCTTGTCCAACTTGCTTGTGCTTAAAGACCTAAAAATGAGGTTTGTTCTGTAAACGAGGCTCCTTTTGACTGAAAGTGAGAGGTTTTAGCTCTGCTTGTCATCTACCCAAAAGCTATGAAACAAGCAGGTAGGGAACACATGTTTTGGAATACGATTAGTTCCTGACCTCTGCTGGAATAAGTAAGTCCCTGTGATCTTTCCAATGTGCTTTCAATTGTAAGGTACTTGACTCTATATATTGTTAGACAAATTTCAACTGAATCAGACATGCTTTTTTCCCCCAGAATGTGGGGTTATGATGTGTATTTCTGATACTTCCCATACTTCTCAGAAGACTTTTTTTTTTTTTTTTCCCAGCAAACCATTGAGAACATTACATGCCTCATTATGTAGGCTTTTTTTCATTTGCAATGGATAGTGTATGGATAATCGCCATTTATTAAGTGATGCAAGAACATTTCAGGGTGGGTTATTGCTCTCAAACATATACATTATTCCTGGCTTTGGATCATATGTTTTCTAAAAAGTGATTGGATGTCTCTTCTTCAGGACAGAAGAGATACTGAAAAGCAGGGCAGCAAAAAGGATCCTCACACCCATGGTGTTGTTTGTTTTTATTCTCTCCTCTCTGCCTCCTCCTCTTGCTCCATGGCTGGTAATGCTCAGGCACAGGATATGAGAAATGAAGTCTGAATATACACTCATGCATATTTATATGTCTGCCCATCATTTCCTAGTCATGCACATGTTGCCTCAAGTACTTCATCTGGAGAATTTTTATTAGCGAAAGAGCACACATATCTCAGATCAGCCCAAACAGCATACATCTCTTAGATCTGTGCTTTGTCTGGTTTAAAAGATGGAAAAGGCTCACTCAGAATTAGGAGGTCAGAGCCAGGTTCAGAAGAGGTGATGCAAAAGAAATTCTTAAACCTTCTACTGCACAGGAGGCCATAACTCCATTCTCATTGACACAAATCACTGTGGAAGTTAATTAATGAGAGTGACAGACAAAGGGGAAAAAATAAAGTAGATGCTGAAGCACTAGTAGTAGGTCCAAAGAGCAAACTGCAGCAGATGGATATTTTGAAGTTATGGGCAATGACTGTGTAAGATGGTTCTTACCTTCACCGGAGTATTTGGTAACCCTGGACATGAGACTTGAAATAACTTGCTTACGCTACGCTACAGTCAGGTTTCCTGTGTGAAAACTTCATGACAAAATGCTTCAAAACCAGCTCTAGTCTGAATATCTAATTCTTTGGTGAAGAGTCCTATTTAGTAATTGTCACTTTGGTCTTTGGGCTGGGGTGGTAGGTGCTTTTGGGCTGAAATTGGTAATTTGAGCCCATGTTGGTCCTACCTGATATCAGCAGGTTTGTAACTGCTAGGCAAATACTTCTTCTGGAAGAAAAGAGTACTTCCTCACCCTTGGCCTTTGCTCCACCTCAGTGCTGGTATTTGACCTGCAAGAAAAGACCCAAATTCTTTCTTTTGCAGAGCAGAGGAGCAGTGAAGTAGTGTGCCTACAGCTGGACCAGTCTGCAGAGACCTGTGGGCTCCCTGCACAGTATGTGTTATGTTAAACTGTGGTATGTGTTCTGGTTAATTTCCCATGCAAGACTGAGATTTGGTCCTAGTTTAATTTTTGCATTTTGAATTTATTATAAATCTATGCTAGGCTTGCATCTTCCAATACATGTTGTAATACACTGCTTAAATTGCATAGATTGCCTCATAAGCATCCAGCCTGCCTCATCTCCTTCTTACAGCAGCCAAATGATAATCAAACTGTAAAGACGGTAGGAGGCTCTTGTGCATAAATATCTGTCTTCCCTTAGATGTGCCTTTAATTTAGTCACTTCATGAAGAAAAGGCATTAAAACCTTTAATCTAACTAATTATGCTGTTTGAGAGACATGCAAACCATTCTGGAGGGCTGGTTTGGGAAACCTGTGCGATATCTGATAGCTAAAGTCTTTTGGCAGCAGGGGAAAAAACAAGGGAATCCTTAGAATTTACTTTTTTTTTCTTTTTTTTTTAATGTTTAGTTGGCTTAATTACATGTCTGCTTTATTTACAGTCTTTTTTTTGCTGTAAGATAATAGAGTAGCATGGATTCCTGAATTGTTAGTCCTGCAAAAGCATAGCTTATTTATTTTAATGACTGCATCATCTAGCCAATTAACAGGATGGTCATGCTCTTGTAACGAAGTGCATTATCTCAAGCATCAGCAAGCAGGAGCTTTTTCCTAAACATGAGTTGTTATCTAAAAAGTATTCACATTGTAAAGTTCCCGTTGAATGGTTAGGTGCTAGTTGTTGCTGTGGTCATTGGTGACAGCCTTTTCTTCAGTAAAACGGGATTTGCACAAATAGTCTTTCATTGAAAGTGTCCGAAAAAAATGTGGTTTGCATAAACAGCAAAGCAAACACCAAATATTAAGGTAGAGGTGATACCCCCATGCCCTGGTTTGATTACTGTAGTGTCTGGAGGGCCTTTTCTCTCCACCAATTTTGCAAATTGATGTGTTTGAACTTCCTACATGTTGCTTTTCACCCTGTTCATTCTGCTCCATGTGGTGGTTTTACCCAGCTAAACAGGCGACCTCCACCACAACCGCTCGCTCACTCCCCCTCCTCAAAGAAACAGGGGAGAAAATATGATGGACAAGGGCTTAAGGGTTGAGATAAGGACAAGCAGGTTACTTACTAATTATCGTCATGGGCAAAACAGACTCAACACATGGAGATTAATATAATTTATTAATATAACTAGCAAACTAGAGCAGTGAGAAACTAAAAGCAAACTAAAAACACCTTCCCGCCATCCACCCTCTTCTACCTCCTCCCCCCGAGCGGCGCAGGGGAACGGGGAATGGGGGCTGCGGTCAGCCCATACCGCTTCGTCTCTGCCGCTCCTTCATGATCACTCTTTGCCCCTGCTCCAACGTGGGGTCCCTCCCACGGGATGCTGTCCTTCCCGAACGGGTCCTGCGTGGGCTTCCCACAGGCTGCAGCTCTTCAAGAGCTGCTCCAATATGGGTCCGTACCACGGGGTCCATCCTTCAGGAGCAAACTGCTCCAGCATGGGTCCCCCACGGGTGGCAGCTCCCACCGGATCACCTGCTCCTGCGTGGGCTCCTCTCCACGGGCTGCAGGTCCGGCCCGGAGCCTGCTCCTGCGGGGGCTCTCCATGGGCTGCAGCCTCCTTCAGGCCAGATCCACCTGCTCCTCCGTGGGCTCCTCCACGGGCTGCAGTGTGGAGATCTGCTCCGTGTGGTACCCCATGGGCTGCAGGGGGACAGCCTGCTCCACCATGGGCCTCACCACGGGCTGCAGGGGAACTTCTGCTCCGGCGCCTGCAGCACCTCCAACCCCCTCCTTCTGCACTGACCTTGGTGTCTGCAGGGCTGTTCCTCACTCCTCTCACTCCCAGCTGCTGTTGTGCAGCAGTTTTTTCCCCTTCTTAAATCTGCTCTCACAGAGGCGCAAGCAACATCACTCATTGGTTCAGGTCTGGCCAGCAGCAGGTCCCTTTTGGAGCTGGCTGGAGCTGGCTCTTATCTGACATGGGGCAGCTTCTGGAATCTTCTCACAGAAGCCACCCCTGTGGCCCCCCTGCTACCAAACCTTTACCACGTAAACCCAATACACTCCAACAGTGCACCCCCTGTGCCAAGGGAGGGGGGGAATATGGCATCTGTGAGTCCACCATCAAGTGAGAGGAAAAATTGTCAACAGACCAAACCAGGTGGCCATTGCAGAGCTGTGGGCAGCTGTGGTGCAGAGCCAGGGCTGCCCTGCCTGCCCGTGGGACCTGTGCTGCTCAAAGATTACATTTTTCCTGAGTGTGACAGTGAATTTTTGATTGGCAAAGCAATCCAAAATGTGGCAAGCTGCCTTCAGAAACTGAGGTGAACAGCCACAATGCAGGAGAGGAGCCACTTGCAAGGCACCAGAAGCAGGAGAAGGATCCTGGCCTCTGCCCTACAGGGAGACAGAGGCCGTGGCAGGGTGTGAGTACAACTACAGTTTTGTCTCAGTAAGAAACAGGGACCTGAGGATACTCCAGGACTCCATCAGTCAGCACGAGGCTCCTCCAGCTCATGGAAGATGCTTCTGAGCCAGCAGGGCTGGCCCACAGGTATTGGTCCCATCAAACGTGTTTCCTGAGAGGCAGTGTACCACCGCAAAGGAAAACTTGCTGACGAGCGAGGTTGTTCTTCAGTTATTCTAAGAGGCAGTAAGCATGAGTAACCGTTTCTCCATAAATTTGCTAACAATTGCTGTGCTAAAATTATAGTTTTAGGCCGGAGACCTCTCAGGCCAAACCTTCCAATTTTGGGATAAATGTATCTACTAGAGAGAAAAAGAACAGCCATAGCATGCCTTGCAAATCACACAGTGTTTCAGGAAAACATTGAAGAACTACCTTTTTTCCTTCAGGCTCTGCCTCCAAGTTTTAAAATGTCTAGCACGTATTTGTGCCTTTGCTTTTCTTAATTCCTATGGAGTCTGGGGTATTTCATATGAATGCAGCTGGGCTCAAAGAGCTAGCAAAAAAAAAAAAAAAAAAAAAAAGGTAGTCTGCATAATGTGAGCTAGTTTAAAAAGGATATATGTGTATGCACTTATGAGAGGTGTAATGCAGCCGTGCTTCCTGGTGCCTGCTCTGAAGTCCGGAGATCAGAACTAGCGAGTTTGCTTTATCCATCCCGAGAGAGCCCTTGCACAGTTTTTGAGGTATAATGTGCTGAAAGACCTCATTAATGATGCAAACACTTCAGCTGTCATTGACTCATAAAAAGCACAGAAATAGGAAGGTCTGAAGGAAATTGATTTTCTTTAATTCCTTTGTAAAGTGTCATGTGGAATGCTGATCGCCTTGGTAGAAATAATTTAAGTCTCCCCCAGGCATCTACTGGAAGGCAAATGGGTTTTTGTCTGAGATGTTTTTTAGTTGTGGAACCATGGTGCTCATCAGTTGGATACTAAGAAGTTTGGGACATTCACTGACTCTAAGGTGGCTGAACTATGGTTTCTCCTTGGAAAGAGAGGCTGCTTACATTTGAATTGCTGGAGAATTACTGTTTCTTGTCACGTTATGCCATAAACAACTGTTTTAATGGCTTTGCAGTGGATAACTAGAAACACATTGTGGAAGGAGGAATATTACTCCAGTGCTGGTATGCCTTATCTTTGGAGAAGGATCAAGGCAACTCAGGGCTCTGGTAGGATCAGTTTTATTAAGCTTCTTCCCTACTGAACTTATCTTGTCAACCTGGTATATATTTTGCTATTAAAATTAGCAAAGAGAGAAATGGTAATAGAAAATCCCCGTGGAAAAAAATCAGATTTAAAAGATGTCAATGTTATATTTTTACAAGGAAGTTACGGTTCTGTGTTAGAGGTGAATGTCTCCAACATTTTTTCTCCCCGGGCCCCCCAGGCAGTGAAGGTAAATTCACGAGTTCATAAAGTGCTGGGTGCTCCCTGGGTGGAAGGTGGGATAGGGCTGTAAAGCACTTTATTTCCTTGGTATCCACAGGGAGTCATTACTTTGGTCCAACACATTATTAGTGAGCTTTTGGAAATTATGCTGAATGATTCACTGGGAACCAAACAGTACTGAATAATGCCTGTTTAGACCTGCTGTCCTGTGAAGAATATTTTGACCAGAGGACAGGTTGAGATTTGCCTGAGCTAACATGTATTTCTAGAAAATTTCAGCAAGGTCACCCAGCGAAATGATAAATCAGTAGTCTGTGGTACTCACCTTCTCATACTCCTGATTGCTCTGGCATTTACATTACCATGGTGTGCTAGCTTCATTACAGGACATATCTTTGGGAGATTAATCTATTCTGCTACGCTCTGATGCAATGGGAAATGTTTAAAGAAAGAGCTTCTCTTATGTGTGTGTGTTACAAAACTGTCGGGGACAGGAGAGGGCCTGGAGACTGCAGAGTGAAAGTCTTCCTGGGACGAGGAGGAGGAAGCTCTGAACTGAAAAACATTAGTGCTAGTGCTGGGCTGAAATCAGAAACAGGGATCCAGTCTGGAGCTGTGGTGTGGGTTTCTGTCCCCTGTGGGTGAATGAAAGGTGCACCCCCAAGCAAAATCTTCCGGAATTTTGGCTGCAGATCTCATCTAAATTCAGCACATTGAACTCTCTCTACTCAGCAGCGCTATTAACCTTATTCATTATTGCTCTCCAAGTTAATGATGGGTATCTGATCTGCATAGTAATCTTCTCTCCTTTGCCATATTCATCAGAATACAACTTCAGCTAGGTCGTTATTAAGTAACAGAGGTTAGACGCAGGATGATCCCTTTCAAAATAAATGCCTATGCCAGTGCCAAAGTAAGACCCTAAGGCTGTTGCAACGAATCTGACACTCGGGAATCTGCTGCTGCGGTTGGTGTTTCATCACCTACCTGTGACCTGCCCAAGGTGGAGCCCGGTTGGCCAAGCGGAGGGGACAGGCAGGGCTCTGCAGTGAGACCTTGCTCCAGGCGACGTGCTGCATGGTCAGCCAAGGGCATCCTTCCCCTTTTCTGTCAGTCCTGATGTAACAATGCTATTTTGATATAACTTGCTGGAACAGAGGTGGATGTTTCCATCCTCCATGAAGATGGTTTAACACCGTTCTCTGTCCCTCCCCGGCATGGCATCTCGCTGTGACAGGTGACAAGATGCCACTGGGGCTTCTCTGCAAGCCAGTGACAGGAGAGCTGGGAGCATGAGGAGAGACACGTGCTGTGGAGGTGCACCTACCACCACCGTCACCTCCATCCCTGGCCTGCAGCAACACCCCCACAGCCCTGCCAGTGCTGCTGGCATGAGGTGCTTGTCCCTGTGGCGTTGCCGCCAGCCTCACCTGCCGAATTCAACCACTCCAGCAGCTCTGATCAAGGGGTTGCTGCAGCTTATTTTCAGGAAGAATTTGCCCTTGAGAGGAGGAAGTGAGGAGCTGAGTACAGCAATGATCTGGCAAATGTACAGGAAAGGGGAAACAAACCGGCTGAGTATTCCTATCTGGAAGTCTTCTGATGGCTGAATGAGCAGCAATTTGACAATTAACACTACCCGCCTGCGTTAAACAGTCAGCCTAGCTTAACTGCGCTTGAGGCATCACCTCAATTTCTTGGGTTCAGAATGACACAGTTACAGGTTGGAAATAGTCTGCTGCTTTTTACTTAGAACTTAGATCTTGTTCAGCGAGCACAACATTGTCCTTTTGTGGTTTGACATATACAAGAATCTTACATTATTTTAAATGGATTTTCTCTCATAAACTTAGTACATACCCACACACAATGCACACCCAGTCTTGCTCTTGCACTAAAGCCATGCTGAATTTCTGGTGTCACTTACTTTCACGAAAAGAGATTGAGGTCATAATATTTATGACTTTATAACAGGTTCAAACAGAAGAAAGGAAACTGAGAAACAAAGTGCAAAGCTCAGTTTCAAATGCCTGTCTAGCAATAAAAATCCGATGACAGTTTTCATAAAAACAGGAGTGTCTCCTAACTGCACTACATCTGCGTGAACTCCCCTGTTGTTCCTACTCGATGGAGCGCTCCTCACTTTCTGCCCTCTGGTTGCAGCGAGATGTTTTCATTACTGCAGTTCTGTTACTGCTTAGCCCATGGTGATATTGATGTAGTTCACAGTTGATAGACAATTCCTTTGAGAGAGGTCTTTGAAAGACACAGGGCCTGTTTTTCAGCAGACATGGCTGGGACCACGTGTGTCGGAGTGCTGGCTGTGCAGACAGGCACTGGAACGAGGTCTGTACAGCAAAGTCTCACTGCGATACTCTGAGCTCAGCTTTCTAGGTCTTTTCCTAGGCCAGGGCGTGAGGGGATGTGGCTGCTGATTTCTGGTGTCCGACCCTTTAGGAGACCTGGTCCTGCAGGGGAGCACCGAGTGCTTCAGGACAGTGTGGTCCACCTGTGAGTGTGCATATGGGCTGCAGTTAGGAAGCCCTTGGTTCCAGTTGTCGCACCGGCAATCCTGCTCATCTAGCTGAAGATGCAAGCATGGCATGGCTGGCCTCACTTTTAATGTTTAATTGTGGGCAACGGATAACTAGAAAATCTGTGTAAACAAAGCAGAAATAAAAGAATGACAGGGTCTTTTTTATTTGCACTGAGGCTTTCGAGTGCTATTCTCCGGTGCAGGTAGGCTGTGCTCTGCACTGGAGGTAACTCTGGGGACTGATGATGACTAAAGTTGATAAAAAAACATGAATGGTATGGAGAAGGTAACCAGGGAATGATTATGCACTGC
Organism: Chauna torquata; assembly: GCA_013399475.1. Taxonomy (NCBI): domain Eukaryota; kingdom Metazoa; phylum Chordata; class Aves; order Anseriformes; family Anhimidae; genus Chauna; species Chauna torquata. The sequence continues at coordinate 88,167 of VXAL01005891.1, read as the reverse complement.
GGGCTCTCACAGTCGGAGACACCCAGTGAAAATACCAGGCAGGGGATTTAAAAGAAAGAGGAGGAAATCCTTCCCTGCACAGCACATGCTCAGAAGGGGGAATGCATCATCACAGGATATTTTGGAGGCCAAGGGTGTGAATGGGCACAAGGAAAGGATTAGCCAAGCCCACAGCCGATTGCAGGCAAACAGGCGAGCGCGGACACAAGTGCGGGCTCAGGCAGCGCCGAGGCTGTGTGCTGGGGACGTGCTGCCCAGTGCACAGCCTTGCACCGATGCTCCCTGGCACAACTGGCTCTGCTCCTGATGGCCAGATCAGGAATGTGAAGGGGGCTTTATTTAACGGCCATGTGGTCGCCAGATCCTGCAGCTTATCCCTTTTGGTGCAGGGCAACGGGGAAGGACTTGCAGTGCTCCTGCAGGAGAGCGCTGAGAGCAAAAATAGCCAAAGTCTAGCTGTTTTGCCATCGTTATGCTTTGAGATGGGAAACCATCTTCACAGTCACGGTGAGGATGGAGATTTACAAGTTGATGATGAGAGCTGAGAGTTATAAAAGAGGGATGGAGGTAACAAACAGCCTTTCAGACATATCCTTCCCTGGTAGCTCTCCTGGATGGTGTACAGGATGAAATGGGTGGCAGAAAAGCACAAACCTGTCTACCGGAGAAAGCCTGGGCTGCAGTTATTTCTGGCAGGAAACACGCTGAGATCAGTGGTATCCGGAGGTAGTTTGGTCATGAAATGTGAGAGGAAAAACAGCCTGGTTGTCACTTATCTGCCTCACTGATCAGAGACCTAGGGGCCAGCATGCGACAGCCTGATGGCTATGGTGAGCCCCTGCCGTTCTCACTTGGTGGAACACTACAAAGGCACAGCAGCTTGCAGGCAAAAAGCAGTGAGCCACGCTGTTTGCGGAGCCCTCTGCACGCACGAGCAGCTGTTAGCAATGCGATCACAGCCATGCTGTGGAGAGCAAGAGGCATGAATCACAGGAGGAAACATATAAAGCCACTCTCCTTACATCAGCCACCTTTGTGGCACACACGTGTCTCACCTGTAGCAGGGAAAGATTCGAAGTATTTTGGATTGGAAATCTAATACAGCCTCATAGCTTGGGATGCTCTTCTTGATTTTTTTTACTTAAAAATCCAAAAAAAAAAAAAAAAGAAAGAATCAAACCCAACAAAAACAATGACAACAAAAACAACGCAAAACCAAACTAAAACAGAAAACTTTACCAATGTTGCATTAAAGGAAGTTGTATTTGAGATGTGCAGGATAGGCGTGCTGGGTCTGTACCATCACACTCCAGCATGACATGTCACTGACCCGCTCTAGAGGATGTATCTTGTTTCCTAGAGGATTGTGTCTTGGGGCCCAAACGCCTTTGTTTCGTGATGGAGACTCCTTCACTCCTCTCCTTTCCTGGCAAGGAGGAGCTTTCTAGGATAAAATGCCTGATGGTGTCTCAGGGCTTCTCGCTCAAGTACAAAGGGCAATGTTGGGACTTGGATGTCTCGGGGGGTCAGGAAAGAAAGGAAAATTTTAACTGAACAGCAGTAAGTGAAAATTTGAAAAATACAATACCAGGAACTGCTCAGAAGTAAACCTCTGTCCTAAAGACAACCCATGGCATAGCTGAGCCTTTTAAACTTTTATTAGAGACAGTTTGTTTTTTTCCAAACTGAAGTGCTGGCAAGTAAAATGCTATCCCACTTGATCAGCTGAGCTCAAATACTTCCTTTCAGCCACAAGGAGCTGCTCTAATTAAAAGAAGAAAGAGCAGAAATTAAGAACCTGAGAGCAAATTTTAAGGAATGTATCTAAACACCAAATGACTGCTGACTGAGGCGAGGTGGGGAGTTTATCTTCATTTAAAGGTCTGGCAGGTAGCAAAGTGCTGCAGACACACCGTACGTAGCCCTTAGAAATTACAGCCCTGAGATGGGTGTCAGTGCAAGGCTTCCTGTAGGACCATGCATTGGTCTGGTGTATCTGGGGCCATGGAGGCAATTTCTGTGGTAGGGTGCAAAGTGCTGAGAGACATGGGCTCCCTGGCACACGCTAGAAGCCCTGCCAGCACGGAGCAGAGCAAAACTCTGCTCTGACACTAACAAAAGCTTTTGAAAGTCCAAGTAAAAAAGATGTGCTTTAGTTTGGGTCTCATCTTGAAGCAAAATTTGAGGGCAATATCTACAGGGAGGCAGAACTTTGTGTGGTTGTTCTCAAAGGGCCACAAGTAAGATGGCTGAGATTCGCCAGGTGTGTGTTTTGCTGCCAAAATAAAGTCATTTTTGTCAAATTTGTGCAAATTCAAAAGTAATCGCAGAGTTGTTAAAATTTTTACTGATAGGGTTCACATGAAAAAGGCTGAAATGTTCATTGTAGTGGTGCAAGCAGTCCTTGGTTGCGAAATTTGCCTATGTTTGATTTTAAAAACACAGCTTCCCACTTGGACCATTTGAAACACTTCTGTGAATTGCCCATGATATTTTCCCAGTTCTTGCTTTGCTGAGGGGAGCTGTTTTTTGTTTTTGTTTTTTTTTTTTTGCATTAACACAGCAAACTGACAAAATCAATTAATCATATGCCCCTGGTCCTAAGTAAACAATGGCATCAGAGTCCCAGGGACTTTCAGACAGGCTGTCTGATCTCCCAGGCCCCTTTGAAATGAAAGTCCTTAATAGCTCTCATGAACAAAAAGCAAAGTTTCATAGGCACAGGCATAATTTTTCCCTGAAACCAGCTAGCAGACTCTATATGCAAAGTTTGCTGTTGACTCAGCACTTTCAGCTGATTTTAACGTGATTTCTTGGAGCACTTACTCTCTCCTAACCACTGAATTAGTTGATCTTCTGAGAACTGCCCATTTGCCCTCATTTTGAACTTCTCAGTCAAATTCTATGAAATGCTAATGGCATGCAGTGCAGAGGGCTTAAAAACGGCTCTGTAACAGCTGCGAAGCTTAGATTTCTGCAAAACATATCTTTAAAATAGTGTTCACCACATTAAATATCCAGGAAATATGGCCCAGCAATAACAGGTTTGTAAATAAAACTGGAAACAATAGGTCTGTGAACCCAAACTGGACAGAAAGCTCTGTAGCCTGCTGTTACAGCCTCTTATTCAATTATCTATTTTAGACCAACTTGAATAGAAAGAGTCAACATGAAATGTGGCAGGAGAACATCTGTGCTACCATAATGACTATTCACGGCATTTTTATTTGATTGTCAGTTTTGGCTTCCTGGCAAAATATAATTTACATGTAATTTCTCCAAACATTATTTTTATTGTAATGAATTCTTTCCTTTACAATAAATCTAGATTAATCTATTCCTTTTTCATTGGAACCCTGGGTGTTAGTGAAGCTCCTGTAACTTGAAAGAAGGCAGATTTAGTATGCCTTTGTTTCTGGTTTTGTTTTTTTTTTTTAATTAAGCATCATTGTAAATGTCAGTTCCCTGATTCATTAGTCGTTTGGGGATGAAAGCTAATGCTATAATTATAGCTTCGTTCCAAATCTTGATCACAGTGACAGTGGGTGTTTTCTAATAATTAACGCTTGTTCAAGCTGATTTGTGAACACCACATTCATTGATATTTTCGCTTTTTTGGCTGTTGTTTGTTGTTGCTGTTCGTGGATTGTCTGCGAGCGTGCTCTTACCCTCCAGGTTCCCGCGCGGTGGCTGCGGGGCAGCGGCTGAAGCTGGCAGGAGGGTCAGACGGCGGGCTACCTGGGGGCCGCTCGCCCGACCCTGTCGCCCATCGTGGGGTCAACCTGCTCGGGGCGAGGGCACCTGTGTGCCTGGCCCATCCTGGTCGGTCCCTGCCTGGGAGTACTCACTAGTGAAGAGTAGCAAAGGTTTTTGTTAGCATGAGAGATCCCTTCTTTGCACGGTGACGTGGGAGTTTTTTTAAAAAAGCTGCTGCCCAGGCCGGCTGTGCTGGTGCTGCCCTGCGTGGGAATTGCTTGCTGCCCTGAAGATGTGCTCCGTCCCCAACCTGGGGCTTGGGGTCTGCACATGCAGATTTGCCTTTGCAAAATGCCACTGTCAGCAAAGAACCAAAATGCCAGTATCCCCAGCCAGTGCCCTAATAACAAGGCAAGTCTTCGTTTTTGCCAAGCAGCTGTTTCAGACCTGTTTTCTGGAGGGTGCTCCTTTAGTGGCCAACCACCTCAGGGTAAAAGGGCTCAAGGTAAGAGTAGGAACATTTAGGAGTGATGAGCAGAAAGAATTTTCCTCACTGTTTTGCAAAGGTTTCCGCCATCTTCATTTGTGGATCGGTTCAGGACTTGCTTCTGCCTGGGACCTTTCCAAAATCTCACGTTCTTTTTTTTCTTTTCTTGACCCTTGCTTCACATACTGACTGACTACCCTCTTGTTCACTGAAAAAATCCTATTAGAAACATACTGATTACCTAGAAATTAAATCAGATACTGTCATGCTGCTACTTTTCCACTTCAATTATGCAGGATGGAATTAAAAGTACCTTAGAATAAGACCCTTACTGTTTTATGAACTCCAAACCACACCAGAAATATTGTGCCTGGTGACCTTTATCTGCACGTAACTACAGTCTGAAGCACTCTTTAATCATTTGCTAAGCTATTTCTAGTGTTATTCCATGGTAATCTTAAATAACTGGGGATTACCAGAGATTACTGCCCTATTTTCAGGGCACAGCAGCTATATTTCTAAGTAATGCTGTACTCTGATACTTCCAGCAGGCATTGTTATGTTTGACAAATCTAACTTTTTAAATGAAGAATAAAATTGCTGTTACATGGTATAGAGATAAATTTATAATTCATCTTTAAAACTTTGAATAAATCAACAAACATAAGGCTAATGTATCTTTATTTAAAATCCATGCTGTCTTGTGCTACATTTCACTGTGTATTTCAAGCAATTTCATGATCCTATTAAATGATCACACTTCTGGAGTAAACTTCTTAATGGAACTTAAACTCTGGACTTTTGCTGTGTGCTATGTTACATTCAGAAGAGAATGAGTGGAAATAGTCACGTACATGCCTCAAGTCAGCACAGTGGCTTCATTCAGCAAATAATCTGTACACCAACTACCATTTGTAGGGAATGGGATGTTACTCCAGGAGTCTGAAATAAGCTGCTCTTACCTCTTGGTTATAGGCAGTTAAGCACTGGATAGCAACATTGGTGGATAAAATTAATAGCATGTGATAGCTCTTTGTGAAGCAAGCCTGTGGCATTAGCCTTGTTTTTATGGGTGTTTTGAGGGGTAGAGGTATGTTCTGCGAGCTAATGGTAAAAGCCGTTTTCAGCTGTAGTGGAGAGTGACCTGAGCTAGGTGTGCCACAAGGGCTGCAATGATCACGTCCCTAGGCTGAAAGGGACCATCGAGCTCACGGTCTGACCTGCTGAATGTGGGAGACAGCCCCTAACCAAGTGGTTGTTGCATCTGGCTCAGGACTTGGAGCCTGACAGAAGAAATTTGCCCCTGGTTTTGCAATGAGGTCCATCAGCCTCAGAAATAAGCTGTCAGCACAATACAGGGAAGAGCATAGGAAACAAAAACATCTGTAACAAACTGCAAAAAATTACCCTGAAACACTAAAAGCCTTTCACAATATTATAGAAATTAAACACAAAATAGCCCTTCTGCTCCATATTGTGTGTACAAAAAAAAAAAGCCTTTTTTTGTCTGTGCTGCAGCAACTGTTGTGCAACTGCCCCAGTTATTTTGACATCTAGCAGTTGATGTGAAAGTATATGGCTCCTTTCTAGAACTGGTAAATGCAGTGGCATGTTGCAATCGAAAGAAGTTTTACAGAAATCATGTGGAAAAGCATTTGGACTGTGTTCACAATATTTAGCGAGATTGTATCACGTAGTTTCCCTGCTTTCATTTTTTTTCTTTGAATTATGATCCAACAGGGATGTGTGAGTTCCCCTTAGTGCTGAATATCTTTCAGCTTTGATGCATTTTTTTTTTCTTTATAAGCAAAGGAGTTTCTTTTTCTTCTCTTAAAAGTAAGTTCAGTAATTAGGCATAAACCAGTTCTAACGCTGTAATACAATCAGCTTTTTACCTACCCTTTGGTAATGTCTATATCCCCACCTAGCTGAAGGAGGATGACTTCCTGCCATCCATAGTAATGTAATTAAAACCCGTAATACACTGATGAAAAGATCTCGTTTAAAGGCCAGCTGCCTTTCTGGAACATTGGTGATGTCTTTTTGGAGCCAGCTTTGTCCCCTTGATTATGCATCTGTCTGGACATATATACACTCCTTTGCAAGTGTGCAAATATGCTCTGAATGCTCCATGCTCAGTTTTGCCTATGGGCTCTCAGATATGGCAGTGATAATGACCCATTATAAGCTGCTTGGAAAACTCCGGAGGGCTATGAGTGGATTGAAAACAACCTCACCAATCTGAACAACATGTGCAAGAGAATTTGACTGCTCTGTGAACTGTGCTCCATCATTGTCCACAAAAAAATTGAGACCCTTATATTTGAAAATCTAAGTACAAGTGAGTTCTTCCAGTCAAATCCTTTAGATTCATAACAAAGCAGTTGAGCAAACAGACGTCTTTTAATTATTCTTCACTTTCCTCTCCCTTGTCTGTCTAGACTAAGAAATCTCCTCAAAGTTGAAATCCTGGATGGATTCCTAAGTGGATCATGACTGGCAGATGTCTTTCCACCACTCGTCTTTTACCCACAGAAGTCAGCAAAGCCTTGCTTTCATTCCACCTTTCTGCTTGCTGGCATTTTGTCACTGGGACTGTTGTGGGTCTGTAGGCAGGTAGTTATGCTAAGATGCTGTCATGGTCTTTGTAAGTACAAAATAAGTAGCAGTTCCACTGTGAAAATTCTGGCCTATTTCAGGTTTCACCAACATCCTTATAAGCCTAGGAATTTATACTCTTTGATTCACCCATCATTCTCTTTTTTTTTTCAAATACTTTGTTTCCCTTAGATATCTTCGTGTTTCCTGCTTGTATGCTGTAAGCCTAACCATAAAGTTGAACTTCCTGAACAAAATGAATACCTTTTCTTCAAGAAAATATGGAAGATGCCAGCTATCTAAATAAAATGATAGTAGCCAGGATGCATAGGATGATTAAATCCTGGGGTTTTGATCCAAACTAAGCAGTTATTTGTGACAGTAATAATAATAATAATAATAATAATGCAGACATTTCCAATACTTCATTCTCTCTCTCTCTCTCTCTCTCTCCCCTTTTCGTCCATGACATCGAACCTTCTGGTCCACATTCATCTCTTTTTCAAGAACTTTCTTTTATGCTGCCCCCCTGTTAACAGGTGATGAGTGTAGAACAGACGGAAGGTGACTCCCAGCATCTGAACCTCCACCTGCTGCACTGTCAATCTGTTTAGGTGAGGTATAGCTTGGCTGTGAACTCTTTGTCATGGAGAAGTGTAGATGCACAGGCTCGTGTGTGGAGATTATGTCGATGACAGAGAAATGCATTGAGCATTACCCAATAGAACCGTCCCCGGCTTGCGGTGGCCCCGAGCCACATGTTGCCAGATGCTGGGGCATTAGCTGCCTTAAGCCACACAGAACTCTAGGTATGGCCCATTTCAGGTGATCTCGTACATTGTACTAGACAAGCTAAACAGCAAGAGGTGAAGGTCTTGCTTTCAGCAGGCAGCTTTCTCTGGGCTTGGACTCCAGACTCTAAGTATAAACAGAGTGGGAAAGGTATCTAGAGGCTGTTACAACGGGGCTGAAAGGATTTAATCCTTTTGGTTTTAATCCTCATTCATCTTGAGAAATCTTCCCTCCAGTAAGAGAAAGGGATGGCTTGAAGTCTTGTGTGGTTGCACCACTGGAAGGCCATACCAGAGAGCCCTCAGAGGGCATCTACAATGCTGCTCATCATGGGCCTGGAACCAGCAGAGGATCCTTCAAATCCTACCCAGAGCCCTTGGGCAATGCATGTGAAACAGCACTCAGTAACAGGCAGCGTTCCTGCTCACCATCAACTGGAGTTACAAAGCACCGAATGGTCCCGGTGATGCAGAAGATCTGTGCTCGCACACAGACACCTGCTGTACTGCCTGAACATAACTTTTCAGAGAAGTGTCCTTAAATAGAAAACATCTGGTATCAGCTGTGCTACAGGCCAGCTGAGATCCAGTCAGATAAAATAAACATTTGCTTGAAACAGGTTCCTGACAACATGCATGCAAGAAAGGTCATTTTTATGCCTGCCTGCCTGCCTGATCAGAATACAAAAAAGGGGATGAAATGTTCTATCCACAGCCTGAATACAGTGTGATTAGTTTTTCATTTTTATTCAAGGCTCATGGATTTTATTTCTCTGCCTCTCTTTCAGAGGCACATCATCCTCTATTTTTCTCTTCTTACACTTCTTTGGATTTGAACAGTATCTCTCATTCAAAGGGCCCTGCCCTGCCTTGACTCTCATCTATCCTTGAAGATTTGGTTTGCTAGGGGCTGTGCAGAGGCAATGAACTCACTTTGCATTTCCAATACCAGTGAGCAGGAGGATTCAGAGGCTGCAGCCGTCCTCATTAGTACCACCTGGTGCAACATGCACGGCATGTCATGGGATGAGAAGATGCTTCAGGGCTGCTCAGATCCTTTGTCAGCATGGTTTAGGGAGCATGACACTCAGCTAACATCCAGGAGATTCAGAAACACTGTAAATAGTGCAATCACTAAGCAAGTTATAGATGAAATCCTGTTAAACCACTGCATTCATCTCCTTGAAATGCAGGACTTCTATTCTGGTCATGTTTTCTAATGCAGTTTTACATGTCCAAAACATTTTGCTTTTCTCAACTGTGGTTTATTTCTTGTAGGTAAAGTGTTGGAAACGGTTCTTCCCCCTCTTATTCCTGATTTATCTGAGACATTATGGTGGCATGGTCAGAATTTCTGCTCAAAAATCACCCTTTGTCAGGACAATTTTTGTTGCTCATCTCTAGGCTCCATTGTAGTGTGACTCATTTTGGAGAGGTGGTGGCCTGAATTGGTGTTCAGAGATGTTTAAGGACAGGCTGCTCATTTCATAGATGCTGCTCAAAGCCAAGCTGACTTTTTTTCCTCTCTGCCATATTGTAAACTTAACATCAGACGTATCAGTGAATTATTCAGACTGTGAGGCCCCATTGAACAACTATGGCCATAAACTCTGACCTGCTTTGCATAGAGGCTATTTAATTTCTCCAGAAGAGGATTAAAGCATGCAACCACCCTAGAAAAGCAGAGAATCTCATTTTAAAGACTAAGTGATTAGGAGTCTACCCGTTCTTCCTATAATCCCCTCTACCTTTTAATTGCCGTTACTACTGTGAAGCAGTATCTTATTGTGAGGACACATTTATCTATTATCAGCTCTGATCCCTAAATTTAAGCCTAGGTAAACACTTCTCCTTTATCTTATACCTGTTCTTCTAGGAGGCATCTGACTGGGCACATAAGTATCAGACCTCTCTTATCATTTTCCTTGATGCAATGTAGTGCAACACTATCCCTACAAGGTATGGAGACCATTTAATGAGGTGATTCAGGTCAGTCCAGAAGACCAGACCTTTCCTGTTATCTGCCAGCCCACCAGCCTTTGTGTTGCCTGCATATTTACTTCATAAGAATTTTATCCCATCCTTTTCATCACTTGGTGATCTTGGTTGATAATGTCAACTAATGTTGGACCAAAGGCAATTTTCTTGGGAATATCCCTTTTCTCCTGGCCCTGTTTCCTGATACCTTTTCATTAACTTTTCATTAACAGCTTGGAAAGTTATCAGTGAATCACTTTTTAGTGAGTTAGAAAGTACTCACTAACCCCAGATAACGCAGTCAAAATGTTGTATAATAGTAAAAGAAATTATTTCCGTTGTCACAGGCTTGTTTATATATATATATATTTAAACAAAAGAACGAATGTTTGACAGAACCTTTCTTCCATGAAACCACGCTGAATGGTACTCATTGTACTTTTAGCCTCTAACTGTTTGTTGATAAAATCCTGAAAAGTTTCTGGTAAACTAATGTCAGATTTGAAAATTACTGGCTTTGTTTTTAAGTATTGGAATTACACTTAAGTATTTTCCACTTCTAAGTTGAAATTTCTCTAATATTTGTTTAATAGGCAGCCTTACTGGTACAATGATACCTTCCACTCTAGCTAAGGCATTTGGTCCAGCTGATTTTAAAATAGTTTAATTGGAATCTTCGTTATTAGAGATGGGCCATTGTTAAAAGAGGGGTAGGTTAAGACTTCTGCATCGCTATCATATATTTGCTCTCTTGATTTCCTCATTTTTCAGAAGCACATGTCTGACTGAACTCGATGCCTGAAAGAACATTAGAAACCAGGAGGTAACTTTATCTCAGTGGCAATGAAGAGTTTTAGAAAATTAATGAGAGAAAACTATTACTGAAAAAAGTCTTTTCATCAAAGCTGAAGTCATTCAAGCGCACCCTTACACTAACTAGGCTCCCCAGGGAGACACAGCTCTGGAGAAGGTCAGCAAAAGGACACTCCAGCCACATCCAGTGCGCTCTTTTCCACAGGTTCACTAAACAAGCACAAGAAAATGTGGTATACAGTAGAAGTCTGCAAATGTCACTGGCAGCTTGTCTTGAACGTCTCTGACATAATAGGAGGATTTTAACCCAAAGACCTGGCAATTTGCTCTCCTTTCAGTATCCCAAATTCATTCCTGGGGAAGAACGAGTCTGTGTGATAAACTGATCTGGGGGAGGAACAAGGTCATGGAGGCTCAGTGCCTAAACTAGAAAGGAAAAAAAAAGAAAAAGAAAAATCCAGCCAGCTTGGCTTTGTGTTTCAGGGCCATGTCTTTTTTTTTTTTCTTTTTTTTTTTTCTCTGCTAAGGTCTGTCATATGAAAGGTACTGCGTTTTTCTTTCACGCTGGGTTGTAACACGACCATTGAGAAGAGCACTTTGCCTTCCAACAGCCATGTGTCACACTCCCTCTGTGGCAGTAGATGCCCTGACACCCTCACCATGCAGGTGCTCACCCTGGCCTGAGCACCAATGCTGGTGGTGGCTCTGATCATGTCTGCTCAGAGGTTGGGCAAAGCTCAATGTGTTTGTGCCTGAAGATGGGTTTGAGAAGCAGGGAGAGTTCTTTTTTTTTTTTCCCTGCTTCATCACAAGAATGTTTTTTCAACAAGTAGGTTGAGCCTCTGCATTTTTGCAATTAGGTGGGCACCTCACTTGCAAGATTTTTTAAATTAGCTATAAAATAATTGGATTAGACTTTAACAGTTTTATACATTTCTCATCAGGAAGGAAGCTGGAGTCTTCTGGTTTTCTGACATAACCACAATTCAGCAGTCCCACTCCATTTTAATTCCAAAGCTTTAACGCGACAGCTAGTTTAGCAGTTAAGTGCATTAGAAAGCATAATGAATTATTGAACAGTGGGTGATAGTTTAACACTTGATCAATACACTGAAGTATTAAAAAAAATATATTCCTAGGCTGAAAAGGTCTTCCTATGCCAGTAGGGAGAGTGCTTAGGGCTATTTAGCCTTTCTGTCCTTCACAATATGGAAAGCTATGGCCCAGAGGCCAGACAAATTCTTTAAGGATTTTATGTGCTTTGCAATTGTCAATTCCTTGAACAGATTTTGGACTCACATCTTTATCTACCTTACACATTTCTGTATTTACATACATCAGCTCTTGCATATGAATTTGGCACTTTCTGTGGATGGAAGTTACCTAATTTACAGTAAGCTGATAAATTCAAGAAGATTACCACCATTACCTACACGAGTGTAACTCAAGTTGGCAGTAATGTTTTGCAATTTTCCCAGAAAATATAATTGGATACCTGATTTGGTAGCAACTCATCATTTTGTCATTGAGGAGGAGGGAAAGCCTCTTAGGTTCACATTTCCGATGCAGTTAATGGGATAAAACCTTGAAACATTCAGGAATTCCCAAGATGGGAGACATAAATTTTATGACGGTATTTGTAATCCTTCCTCTTGCTCCTCGTGTGTGCTTACATGTCCATCACAATGATTTAATCTGGAGGTTCATTTATTTGGGATGCTGTTCTAAGCAGCACTTTAAACTTACTGACAAGTAATAGCAGGGACTCGTATGGCAAAGCCTCTTCAGTCGATTAAAGGAGACTGCAGGGGCAAACCTGTGTCTTGGTGGAAGTACTCAACTCTTCTCTATATGTTTGCTTACTTTCCTCACTAAAATTTCTCTTTCTACCCACAGCAGATGCAGTCCATGCAGGTTTAGGAGACCAAAATATTTTCTCTTCTGCCTTGAATCACTATGGACAAAATAGATCTAATGAATTTAAGATTTTTCTTGATTTTTTCCCCATTTGTTTCTACAGATTGATTGCCTCTCCCCACCTCTGTAAAGAATTCTTTAATGAAGGTATTTAACGATGATAAGCATGGAAGAACCTATATAAATGTAAATTTTATAAGATCATGTTGGCAGGCCAAATGTCTTTCAGCATAATTTGATCATCAGGAACAAAAATTGCATAACAATTTGTAAAAAAAAAAAAAGACGACGACTTTGGCACTTACACAGCTACTAATGTCATGCTCAATACTGCACACTAGGTTTCCTGACACTGGGTTAATTAGTTCTTTTCTGAGGCCACCATTAAGCCATGCCAAACAAGAAAAAGTTCCTCTCCTGTGGATGATTTAAGAGACTCCAGCAGCACTGGGAAATGGCATAAGCTTTACTCTGTCAAGACCACTTTGTTGTTATTTTAGTTTTTACTGATTTTTAGACTGTTAATACAGCAATCCCATTGGTCAAAATACTAAGAGAGGTTACCTGCCATGGTGACCAGAACCAGGTTATACTGGAGTGAAAATGCTTGTGTAGCTGTAAGTCTGCCTTGGGACACATGTAATGCTTTAGAAACAGGTAGAGATGTCACAATTAAATACTGTATATTGCAGTGTATTTCCATTAATGCACTTAGTAAGTTTGACCACATATATTTTTCTGTCACTTTAACAGATGTTTTCTTTCAACAGTAAGCAATGATGTAGGTTGCAGAAAGTCAATTTCATGTGGATTTATAAAATGGGATGGGACTAGGTCAGGACATGGAGCAGTGAGGTATCTCATATTTTCTCCTCCTGCATGGGCACTGAGGTTGGTTCAGCACCAATCCCTATGTAAATCTATAGCCCAATATGGGTGTGTAGCTGTGCTGGCCTGGAGGATATGACCTCTGGGTAAAAAGGGCTGGGAGATACCCTGTTTTTCCTTTTGAGCAAGGTGCAAAAAGTCTCATGAGTGTGCTGTGGCCAACTGTCCAGATGTAATGCACAGCATCTGTCCTGCTCTGAGGAGCCTGTGCATCTTCACCAGCCAGAAACACTGTGTTACATGTCCACAGCCAACTCCACTAGAGGGAAAACAGGACTATTTGGTGTTAAATTCCCATATCTGCCTCCTATTCCCACTGGAAATACAGGAAAGGGTTTCCCCAAGGACAGGCAGGACTGAGCCACAAATGAGTAATGAGGGGTTTCCACAGGATTTTTGTGCTGCTACGAGGCAAAAATGTCAGCCAGTGTATTCAGGAACAGCATAGCTGCTGCAGGGGGTCAGCTACAGGGAGCTAAGATGACACTAACCTTCACAGTTTCAAAATAAAAAATGGATTAGGGCTGTACAGCACCTTCTTACTTAAAAAAAAAAAAAAAAAAAGGGCTATGGATGCCCTGCGAAAGACATTAGGTTGATCATTAGGTTGATGAAAAGGATTGATAAAATCAATTTTTACTGGTGCTGCTAAAAAGCGTAACATAATATAAAAGGTCAGGCAGGTCAGTAATATGCTTCATGTGCTCCTCAGAGTGACACCCCTGCCACCAAGGGCTATGGGGGGAGAAAACATAAATCACGAAATAGATTAAAGTCTACTTTTGTGATGACCTCTTGTACTGAAGATTTGTTGAGTCCTGTGAGAGCTCTGCCCACAGTGCCCTGCTGTGATGCTGGCGCCGAGGTTCCCCTGCATGATGGACTTCAACCATGTGGGCCACTTCACTTGTAGGTGGCCTGTGGTAAACACAGCATGTGAGAGGGCAGTGAGGGCAGTGATTTTGACCTGAGTGGGATTGTAGCATAAATATTTGATATTTATTTAATTACTATTTCATAATTGCTTAGAATAATTATTTTTTCTAGGAAATAATAAATCAAAAAGGATGCTCATGCTGTAGATGAGGGCCATTCCTTGCTGCCTCTAAGGCCTCTGCAGAACAGTCAGCAGATGTCTTGTGCTGTCAATTAAGTATTTTTCCATTTTGTGACCAACTCCCATGCCACTCTGACAAGGACATCCTTGACTATTCCTGGGGTCTCAGAATTGCTGGCTCGCACCAGCACAACCTATAAGCCAGAGGGACCAAGCTTTAGATCTTTCCCATTTGAATTACATCTTTTCCAGTGTCTGGATATGTTAGGAACGGTTTTACCACCTACTTATGCCTGAGATCTAAAGTTTCTTCTTGGAAGGAAAAAATCTGTGAGGAAGAGCTGGATCTAGTCCTGGTAGAGATCTTCTTCAGCACCTAACTGTGAGAAAGTTGAAGACAAGGTTCGTCTTCCATCCAAAAAAAGCCTGATTTTGCCTGGAGGAAGGTGCCTGAAGGCTGATACACATGGTCACAGCATTGTGTAATGGAAAAAAATTCTGATAGGCCAAGTGCCACAAAATTATCCCTGTCTGTCCATAAGTGAGTGTTCTGTGAGCGAAAAAAAAAAAAAGGGCAAATCAAAATTTATAGATCTAAAGTTAACTATGCACACTTTTATGCCAGGCTCAGGTCTTGCTAGCTGTGCTTTAAGGAGGAAGGCAATGGTATAAGGTCAGAGATAGAATTCCTTGAGAAACCAGGTATAAGACAGAAATGCTGCCTCAGTTTTTTATCTGTTGTAGTAGCAAAACAAAACACTCCAATGATATGTTGACTTCTGGTTGAAATTCAAAAAAGCATGTCAAAATCACTCTAAATGGAAATATTCAGAAGATTAGCAAGTTGAGATGAACCACTGTGTTTATTTTGTTACCCTAGATTATTCTCCTGAGCATTCCTGTCATTTGTGGTGTACTGCCTGCAAGCCTGGTGTTTGCTAGCAGATGTTTATATAAAGTTGGCTATAATTAAGCAAACTTGAGATGTTTGACTAAACTCTCTGATTTAGATATCAAGTAATTAAGTAATGACTACTCTGTTTGACATGCTTGTGCTGCATAAAAACATGATGAAAGTGTTTGGGGTGAAATAAAGTGTAAAGTCTGAGTGTCTGTAAGGAAGATGGAGACAGCCTGACAGACAGAAGAAGACAGTGGGGGCAGTGCTTTCAGCTGCTGCATGAACATTCTCGAAACCTGGGTTATGAGGCTGACCTTACTGTTTCTTTGGATTTAATCCTCCTCAGACTGTGCTTTTGGGAAGTCACCCTGGCTACCAAAGAATGGATGGAGTTGAAGGTGCTCATTTGGCCTGGGGGCAGCTGAGCAGAGATGGAGGAGGCACTGGTCACCATACTGCTTGAGCCACATGGCTTCCTTAGACAAGATGTTGCCAAGGGTTGTGTAGATCAGAAATATGACCAAGCTGGTGTTTCTTCTCTGTTTGACAAACAGAGGTAGTGGAAACGAAGTCTATGATAAACTTTGCTGGAAATCAGCATTTTTGAATTTCTTGAGGGGCTGCTGAGCACTGAAAGGGGAAGAGGAAAATCAGCTCTCAAGGTTACAGGCAGATGTTATTAAGCCAATCTTCTTGGGAGGAGTGAAGAATGGTGGAAGGAGAGAGGACCAAAAGAAGAGGAACCTGGCCACACCTCTGCTCCCCTAAATGGTGCTCTGCACATGATGCTGTGCCTTGCTTGTCCCCCCTTGGCACGGACCAGCCCTGCTCCTGCAAAACCCTGGTCTGATACGGGTGCACAGTCATGCTCATGCTCATGCCATCCTTCCTTCCTCAGAAAGATCTTCTTTCCACTGCTGTAACAAGTCTGGTTTCCTAAGCTTACTTTTTTATTTTATGGAAAGCAAAACGTATTGCACTATTGGAAAATGGATAGACACAAGTTGATAAGATGAAGCAGAAAACTCCCCCTTGCTATTTACAGTAGTGACCTCCAATGCATACAAATGGTAGTAAAATGCATGGTTCTTCTTTTGCGCCAGAATGATTCCCTTAATTTTTGAGATCTGCCTCCTCGAAATAATCTGGCTTCATTTTTTTTGGAGGGTACTTTGCTGGGTCACAGTTAGTGGGCTGCTTTCTCTGCTCATCAAAACTGGACAAAAAGGTCTGTGTTGTCAATGGGTATACAGTCCTGATGGCAAAAGTGCGGGGAGGATTGCAAAGGCTAGCAGTTGATTAAATGTTTTAATTTAAACTGTCATTTATTTATTTAATGTACCAGTAAAAGCTTACCACTGTTCCGAGTGAATTGTTCTGTTAATAGTAACAGTGATAGTTTCTACTTACAGTAAAATACAGCCTTCTTACCTTTTTTTTGTTACTTTTTTTTTTTTTTAATGCCTCTTTATAAGGGTTTTAAATGTAATTGAATAAAATGTCCTGGTAAAAACACGACTAGCCTGCAAATAGGATTAGCTGTTACAGTTTTGCCAGTGGAGAAAATTAAGAGTTCTGTTAAGAAATCAATGCAATATTCCTTTAGCTGTGAAAGAAACCAGTATACCACTGTTCCCTTTAGGCCACTCCAAGCAATCCTATTCATAGATGGTGCCAGTAACGCTATCACTGGTAGCTGATGCCTGTCCTTACCAGAGCTGCCTGCACTTAGGGCAGGGTGGGAGCTGGCTTCTCAGGGCTGGAACTGTAAGTTTTGCATGGAGAAAAAGCTTCCCCCTAATACCTGACATTGAAACAGTCCCTTTTATTTAAGGACTCAGAATGTTTTACTAGCCTTAGCTAATGAAGCCTTACAAAAGCCTGCAGTGCGCTGTAGGAAACTGCTATATGGAAGTATTAAATTGAAGTACTGCCAGTTGGCAGGAAGCCCTGCGAGAGTCCTCCTGCTGATCCACAGCGCACAAGTGAGCGACCTGCTTAGATATCTGCTTGGCTACTCTCCATTATCAAGTGCAGAGAGGCAGATCTCTCCGAAGGTGTGAAGGGAATGTTTCATCTGTGGTGTATTCAATAATAACATTGAGATATGATTCTGTGTTTGTAAAAATAAATGGCTCATCATTAAGGCAGCTATTGAAATAGATGTGCTAACTGTGCTCAGTGTTGCAGTCCTGCATCTAAATGTTGAGTCCTCGGGCCTCCACTCAGCTTCTTCTTGCAACTTCTGCTTCTCCTTCTGCATCTTCCCCAGGTTTACAGAAATGGAACAGAAAGGTTGAAAAAATATATATATTTGTTTAGTCTTTCCCCGTGTAAATGTAGGAGTTGTGCTGGGTTAGGGCAGAGGTGGTGGTGGGCAATGAGAGTTTACCAGCATAACCCAGGGCAGACCTCACAGCACAGTGGTATGAAGTTGTATTTGAGTAGCCTGCATCCACAGTGACTAGGTAGCCATGCAGAAGGAAAGGATGATAAAAAAATAGGTAATAGTTTAGCTGAAAAGTGCACATCAAAGAAGAGTAGTACTACCTGCCAAAAAATTCACTACCCAGGCATTTCATTGATAAAACAAGCAAATGTTTCACAGGTGTTAGAAAACATAGGCAAGCTGGGTCATAAAAAGCTTAGCACTGCCTATTCCTCCTACAACATTTGCACACTGGGCCCCTGCAGCAGCAGAGACAAACGTGCACTCATGAGTGAGAGCACAAGGTGCTGACCCCACAGCCGCCCACAGGAAAGCTCAGCCGCGGGCTGGCCGGAGGGTGGCCATGGGTCTGGCAACCTCGATCTGGGCCTCATCATCCACCTTGATGGCTGAATGAAAAGGGAAAAAAAAAAAGAAGCTGAGCCTCATTAAAGCTTCCCAGCAGCCCTTGAAACTCAGTCAGAGGATGCTTCTGAGTGCCTGGTACATCTGGTTCCACAGCAGTGTCATTTTTCTTGTGCTTACTGGGGACAGTACCGGGGCCTGGCTATGACCATGGTGGTGCTTTCAGCATCAATGTCCTCAGAACAGTGTTTATATCAGTGGTGGTGCTGATGGTGGTTAGTGATAGTGGTGGTGGTAGTGGTGATGATGGTGATGGAGGTGGTGGTGATGGTGATGGTGATGGAGGTGGTGGTGATGGTGGTGAGGATGGTGATGGTGGTTGTGGTAATGGTCGTGGTGGCAACGGTGGCGATGGTGGCGGTGGTGGCAGGTGCTGGATTACAGCATAACTCTCAGTGCCTGGGGACCTGCTCGTCATGGGACAATTGGCCTCATGCTCCTGTGTACACAGATGAGTTATATAATTTCTTTGCTGTAAGATGCAATCATTCAAGCTGCTCCCATGTCCTCTCACCTCATGATGGACTTGGTGTGCCTTTTTAATCTGAACTTCCCTGCAGTAGCAAGGACCCACCACAACTAAATCCTGGACCCAAACTACAATACTCCATCTCTCTCAAAACTCTGTTCAGAGCCCTGGGTTTTGCAGGGCTTGGTGAAACTTGGCTCCAGGTTTTGACTCAGGTCATACATATGTGGGAACCACCTGACCAGTTTGGATCTCGATGGGGATTTCCTTGGACTTTTGGGGGCAGGGCACCCCAACTTTAACAACACACTGGCAGGCATGTTCTTGTGCTCTGTTGCATTTTTCACAAGCTGCCTGGGCTTGTTTTAGATATAATAATGTTGATGTGTTTTTGTAGCGAGCAGAGTATGCTTGAGTCACACAGTACGCTTTGCTTTTTCTCATTCAGGATTTCAAATAGGCATGCTATTTACAGCTATCATGATAAGGAATAATCCTTCAGGCAAATCTAACATGCAATTTCTTTATACTTTCTGTGAGCCTGGAACATCACAGACAGATTCCAAAATGGTCATAAAATTTTGCTCATCTTTTCATATTTATTTTATTAGGGCAGGACCCTCTGAGGAGCTTATTTTTATAGCTCTTCTTTCATTGTGGTTTTCAATGAAAGACATTTTTTAGAACCAAGCCAATGAATTCAAATGCTTGAATTTTTAAATTATTATAGTTTTGCAGATGACTCAAATGTTTCAATGTAGTATCTAAATATGTATATTGTGTACTTTCTGTAACAGTTCTTCAAAGCGCACTTTGCTTCAATGCCAGCAGTGCTCTCTTAGTTGTGCTCCTTTCTTATCTGCCTGTATTTTCTATTTCCTTATTATTTACTGGACTTTAACTCTGTCTTCACTGCTGGTGGGCTTAACTCTTAAGGCAATTTCATTCTAGACTTACTTTCTGTAGAAGACCTTTTCTGCCTCTTAGCCATCATCTTCGATGTCTTTTTTTTCCCTTCTGCAGTAGGTGTGTTTATACAGTTACAAAACATGGCTTTTTTGAGTCTCAGTCATGATGCATACATTTTGCAGAGCTTTGATTCAGCCCTATAAATGTGGACTATGGCTATGTTCAGATTTACATACCAAACAGCTACCTCTGAGCGATCAAGATCATAAGATCATCTTGATCATTTTTATATCAGTTCCATTACTTACTTGTTGCCTTTTCTGAAAAGATAATGTGTGTTTTGGGGCAGGATGGATAGGTTTTGGTACAGGCATTGAAGGTGACACATGCCAGGGGCTGAGGCACCATTGTGGCCGCCTCCTTCCTTCAGGGTGAAACTCAAGTGGGCACTGTCGCAGAATCCCATGTGAGTTTTGCCTTCCATATGGGCCATTGCTACTAGCTGAGCAGCTCAGCCACAGCCCTCTGTCCCTTGTATGAAATGGTGGCAGAAGCTCCTGCTTGACCTTAAAGCCAAAATAAAGCCAAAGTGTCTTCCCACTGCTCTCAGTAGTGTTCTGATTGGAAGGGCTTGATTCCAGCAGAAATGCACAAATGAAGCCATTGGAAACCATATCACTCTTCCCTGCACTCTATGCAAAATTCAGCTGTAATTGTACACTGAGTGCTTACGGAACTTCACAATTCTGATGTTTTCAGAGGACAAATCGCATCTTATTTGGCCAGCTGTTGAGGAGTCGGAAATACAACTGGCCAAGGAGGAATATAACATTTGTATTGCTTTCTACATTTGTGTCCCTTGCCCTCACAGCAGTCCATGCTGCTCTCTTTTTTGAGGATAAAACAACTCTGAATGTGCCAAATGACAGAGGTGAGTTTGTAGACTAAACTTTTCAAGGAAAGGCACCTAGAGCATTAGGCAGAGCGAAGTTGAGTTCTGCTATTTGCATCTGCTGGATACAGCTCGGATCTATTATTTCCATTCACTTTTGACACTTAAGATTGATTTGATATTCCATTACAAGCAGATACTGCTTCATATTAATCACTGCAAACCTCACAGAACATGTCATTTTTTGACACTGAGTGAAAGATGCTGGTGCTGAGGCCTATCTCAGTGGAGAGGATGTGCAGGCATCAGTTCTGAGCAAAGACTGGTTTTGTCAGCATTGCAGTTTGGAAGCCCTCCCTCTAGGTCCAGGGTCTAGAGCAAGCATGTGTAGGCAAACCCTGAGCTGCACTGGGTGAAGGTTGGGGAAAGGAAGGGGGTGTGAGCCAAAGCTAGGGAAAGGAGGCAATGTGCTGATTCAGCAGACCACATATCCCACTTACAACCTGGCTCAAGATACTGGGGCCTCAGCACTCAGCACAGCTGGAGGTGAAATGCAAGCAGGGCTTTGGTGTCCCTCATGGGGAGAGGCATACTGCTCCTTTATAAGACAGTATCTGAGAAGAAAAGATTTCTAGTGGCTTCAGGAAACATTCCTCTTTTATGAGGGCATATAAGGGGAATTTCAAGGGATGAAGGCAAGCAGCAGAAAGGTGAAAGGGATCTAAGAGGTCTACTGAAGAAAATATATGTGAGGGGATTGTGTGGGAAGTGTCATCCCACTACTAGAGAGACATTTAAACTAAAACATGCCCCAGGAAAACTCTTGATGAAACAGACATAAACTGCTTAATTGCAGGACTGTACACAAGTTTCTGTTGATTATCACTTTAATTAGCAATGACAGAAGAAAATCTTCTCAGTCATACAGTAAAATTCAGAGGAGATCCTGTGGAGATAGCTTTGAACATCTAACAGAAAATATTTTAAGATTAGCTACTGTGGGTGCCTTGGATCTAAGTCTTTTCTTGCACATCTAAATTTAGTTTCTGACTGCTCCTTTGACTACTTCTCCTCCTATTCTAAAACTATATTATGAGCAGACCTTCTTGGCAGACTCTGGTCTGCACTGCACTGAACACCACCCAGAGCCAGGTGGGTACTCACCTTCTTTTCCCTATTGGAAGGTGAGGGAAAACGAAGGCAGTGCCTTCAAAACCAGAAAACAAGGCATGTCTCTCAACATCAAGGCAGACACTGGCTTTCTGGCTCTCTGGGTCTCCACCCTGCTGTTAACTCTACCACATATATATATATATATTCATATACATACATTCTTCCTCAGCTCTTCTGAGGCTCATGAAATTGACTTTTCTTTGAGGCTCGAGCCTGTGTCCAGGTATCTGAGGTCACAGCAGGAAGAGCAATGGTGATTTCCAAGGCCTGACAAACCTCAGAGGAGGGTTTCTCTCTTCCAAGCTAGGAAAGGAGAAAGATGGAAGTCTGAGACCAGAGAGGGGCTACAGACATAGAATGGATTTGGAACACTAATAAACATATATGGCTGATGAAAGACCTCTGATTCAGGGCCTATGGTTGTGACTATCATTTGAATACCAATGGAAAAAAACTCTGGAAATTCATGGAAAGTCTTTTGATTCCTAGGGAAATGGGGCTTCTGTACCAGGCCTGAACACAGAGTTTTGAGGTGTCCTTGACTCTCTGCTTGGAATGGATCCATCTTTTGAGTGACTGAACATGAGGGAGGATCCAGCTTGAGCCTCTAGTGTTGAGCTCAGTCAGGGGAGTGCACTCAGGTTTTCACCTACAGCTGTGTCCTTCCAGTTACCAGAGGCTCCTGAATTTAACTTCTTGGAGGCTTCTGAATTAAAATTCTTCTCCTGAATTACGGCTTTTCATGGGCATGGAGAGGACAATGCACCCAGGAGGGACAGAATACAAGTCTTTTTTGTGCGTATTCCAAAAAGCTGGTTCTTTAAACTTATACAAATCTAGCAAACAGCTGGACAGAAAGAAGCCTCCCTGTCCACAGTGTAGGCCAGCAAACCCATGCTGCCTACGTTCTTCTGTATGTGAATGTATTTTTGTTTACATGACTGGCCTGGTGCAGAAGCATGTCCCTGATCTTGTTGTTCAACTCCTGGTAGAAATGACAGCACTGGGTGGCAGGTTTCTTTCTGAATCAGCAATGGGCTGGTGGAGCTGTGATACCTCCCTGGAGGAGCTGCTGGAGGCCCAGGGGATGCATGGCCTGAGTGTACAAGCTGGCAGATTGTGCACTGCCCCGCTCTATGTCCACACTGCTGTCTCGTGTGCCCGCGTGATCACACTGCCAGCTCCACCATGTGGGCTTGGATGGATCCACCAGAGTTGCTGACCAGGTGAATCTGGTGGATCACAGGCCTGAGTCAAGCTGTTAATGACCAGAGGCCCTGGACATATTTACAGTGGAAAACCTATGACCACACATCATGTTTACCAGCCGTGGGATTCAGAAACAGCTAAAATAATATAAATGGGGCATGAAATATAGCAGAAGTGTCAGTATTGCAGAATGAAAACTGCCTGTTTATTAAATTTGTTGAAATAAAATTTTGCCATTGTTGAGAAGAGAGAAATAACATAGCTGGTATGGATTTGCTAGAAATATATTAAAATTGGCTAATAGATGCTTGTTTTGAAAATGTTACACTGTCCCACTGAAAACATCTGCTTGTTGCATACCTCCCTCAAGGGCTATGTCTCTAATAGCAGCTCAGCTTCTTTAGAAAATGCTAGAAGAGTCACTGGAGAAAATGCAGCTCATGCTTACAGGAAAAGTAGTTGCCTATAATCTTAAGCATTCAGGGGATGTGGTCCCAGAGGGACTGTGTAAAGGTTGGAAAAGAGCTCTCCCACTGAGCCGTGGCAGCTGGTTTAGTCACTGGGACTGACTCTCTCTACAACCACACTTTTCCCACAAAGTGACCACAGGAGAAAAAAAAAAAGCAGGATCAGTCAAAGGAGACGGCAAGAAAAAAAGTGGTTTGCATTTTTTGCAAGTTTCAAGAAGGGTGAGAAAGATGGAAAAAAGCCATGGCTGACTGTCTTCCTAAGAGGTGGGTAATGGTGTTGTGACAGTTGGGGTCCAGAGTTGCCCAAGGCAGTGCTGGCAGAAGCACTTCCCTGCATCACATGGACGAAGAGCTGTGACCCACAACCTGACAGCAGCCTGGCAAAGGGGTCCCGGATCACCCCTTGGTGATACCTCAAAGTGTCACCCAGGGCTGGCAGAGCTGATATTCTCCTAACCCTGCTTGCCAGGTCAGTAGCTGTAATGGCAGAAATTATAGCTGAGAACCACGAGGCTTCAGGTGGAAGGAGAGAAGCTGAAACTGAAGTTTGGAAGATGGAGAATATGGAGGTAGGGAAGGAGGAGGAGGCAATGTCTTTGAGCAGTCAAGTTAAAACACCTTGCTGACTCCCAAGCTTGTGAGTTTGACTCTTGGTGTGCACATGCACAGTAGCCCTGCCCAAGCTGGCTTGGCCGTAAGCAGGTACCCAGTGCTTGGAGCAGGGAGGTTGAGGGTGCCTGGATGGTCTGCTCATTCATTTTGTCACCTGCTTTCCATTTTAACTGTTCCAGACTTCCTTGCCACCAACCTCATAGTAGACTGGTCTACACATAGGCCCCACTGCTGACTGTCTTACTGATGCCCATAGAAACAGTTAGGATGTCACTGATTTACATATGGATTATTGAAATAGCCTAATGGTTTTAGGATTGATCTAGGGCTAGGACATACAAAAAGAATAATGGGAGGAAAGGGATTCAGTCCCAATGGTGGGGTAGCCCCTCAGACGAGACAGCAGTTAGAAGTCAGTTCATGAAGTCACTCTTCATGACTGTAGAGGTGCACTCATGCCTTCCCAAAATATTGCCACTGGGTGGTAAATAAAAAGTTTGAAAAAAATTAACAACAGATGGATAAGTACAGGAGAAAAAAATCTTGGGAGAGCTGGTTCAACATGAGATCCTGTAAGAAGAAGTCACGTGAGGATTTCCCAGTAGTGGGTTTTGGGTAAATCCCAGGCTGGGGATAGAGCCAAGCTAGACCACTGCACACAAAGACCTGCAATGTTGTATCTCTCCAGAATAAGGCATAAAATGGGCAGATGGCCGTGGCTTGCTTCCTTGTGGTCTGGCCTGGATCCATGAAAGGTTAGTTTAGTAAAAACAGCTGCAGGAAAAGTTGGCTTCTGAGTCTCTTGGGGGAAATGAATTCACGGAGGCCTGTGGAGGAGGAGAAGAGCCTAATGGACGAAGAAGGAATGGGGTGACTGCAAACTCTGCAACCTAGCCCCAAATTATTGGTGATTATCAGAAAAAAAATGAGACTCTTTTAAGTCCATTTTGTCTGATCTGTTTCATATTATATTTTATAAACAACAGAATACTATCTGGCGTCTTACCTCCCATTTCAAAATGTTTTAATAGTTTGTCTGTAGTATGAAGCATGCACACCCCAAAGCACGCACATCACCAAGCAAAAAGAGGATAGCTAGCTCCTGGAGCGGAGATGTCCCTCCCCCATCTCTCTGGGTGAGCCTTGACCTGTGGCGTCACCTCCCAGATGCATGTGTCAGGTCCATCTGGTATCCATGTGGATTTAGCATAGTATGCCCACAGAGGCAGGTGAGAAGGAGATCCCATACCTGGAACGGCTTACCAAGAGGTTTGTTCTGCAGACTGGGTGTGGATGTCTGATCTGATGACACCAAGTGTGCACTGCTATCAGGATCCAAAGTCACTGGCTCAGGTATGGCCCAGAGCCACTCACTGGCTTGCAAGACTGCTTTCCTTAACAGTGTAGGCTAACTGGGGAGAACAGTGGCAGTTTCCACAACCTATACCATATCCAGGGATGATGAGTTATAATACCTCCTCTACAAGCTTGACTTATGCTTGATTGCTTCCTAGAGAAGCTGAAGGCTCTCACTAACTGGAATACTGTTATACCTCTTAGCAATGGTTGCAGGGATGGGTAAAGACATCTTTTTTTCAGGGTATAAATGCTTGCTTCCTTGTCTTTTTCCTTGCCCACAAGAAAAGTAAGTCTTGGGGCACCATTAGGCAGATAACTGCTCCCAGAAGTCTGGCCTGATGCATCACCTCTAGAACATAAAGCAGTCACTTGCCTGAAGCAAAGGTTACAGCAGAACTGTTAGCTTAGAGCAGTTCAGCCCAACCACAATACATGTGACTCTGCGAAAGGGTGGGAAGAGCTTGGAATAAACCTGAGACTGTCATCCTCGGGAAGGAAAGCTTTCAGAATGTGGCTATTGCAGGTCTGAGCAACACAGTTTTGGAAGGCATAGATAATTGAGCTGGCAAATGATACTTGACGTTACCATTGTTGGGTGCTCTCTCCAGGTGGAGCAGTGGCAGGGTGTCTGCTTTCTCGCACGTTTTGTTTCCTCTGGGAGGTCTTCACAGACCAGGTGGTTACTATTCTGTTCCCTCTTCTCTAACTTTTGGGGAAAATGTAGGGTCATGCCCTTTGGGGCCTTGAACATAGCATTAGAACAATGGCCTAATGGAAAAATTCGGAAAGCTGGTTAAAATGAAGTTGAGGGCTCATACCACAACCTCTGCAGATCTGGAGCAAATGATTAATTCTGTGTCCACAGTGCTCCCTGTTGTACTAGTGTGTGGTAGGAGAGGTATAGGTTCTGGGCTAGCTGAGAGCCACATGGAAGTGATCATGCACGGAATGGGGGGTTGGAGGGGAGAATGTTGCCTAAATGGCACATTTGGTGTAGAATCATAGAACCATTTAGGTTGGAAACCATCTGCAAAGTGGATTCCACCTAGTCTGTAGGCAGCTGGAGTGTTTTACCTTGCTGGAACATGCTGACCTCTGTCAAACACATTTGGATTTTTTTTTATTGCAGAGTTCCTCAGGGAAGCTTTCACGAACAGACTGATGGTCTTTGTTTAGAGGAAAAAGAAACAGTTCTTGGAGGGTCTGTAAGAAACAACATATATAGAGCGTCTGTATATACATATGTATGTATATATGCATAGTTCCTCAATTTAGCATATGGAGTTAAGATGGAAAAAGCTAATTTTGAATCTACCAACCTTGAAAAGCTTTTCAAAGACATATTTCTTAATGCAGAGCCAAAACATGAGAATCTGACCTAGGTTGGTTTATACATATGAGCGAAAATATTTACTCAGCTAGTAAGTATTTGATTAACCTTTGTTTATTGCTTCAAGATGAGAGACAGTTAAAATACAGGAA
This sequence comes from Chauna torquata, assembly GCA_013399475.1. Classification (NCBI taxonomy): domain Eukaryota; kingdom Metazoa; phylum Chordata; class Aves; order Anseriformes; family Anhimidae; genus Chauna; species Chauna torquata. The sequence continues at coordinate 61,613 of VXAL01005891.1, read as the reverse complement.
CTCGTGGATTATATTTTTGCTTTTTGGCTAATGTTCACTTCCTCCACAGAAAAAAAAATATGGTGTAGTGAGGAAAAGAATGTATCTCTTTCTCATCTCAAAATCTGTATTTCAAAGTCCAGAGCTGAACTCAGGAGAAATGTAGCTATTTGTTTTGTCCTGAAAAGTGAAGCAGAAGACTTCTACAGGCGATCTGAGACTTTGCATCACATAGCTGCACACCCCCCACCCCTACCCGCCCCCCCCAAAATGAGGCAATCAGGGAGTTACAGGCAGAAGCATGTGCAAAGCTTCTGCTTTATGGGTGGGAGAGAGATCTGGATTTCTTTTTCAAAATCTAAAAGTAAGCAAAGTCAGACACTAACCTGAGCCTTTTAAAGCACTTTCTGTTTCTAAGGCTTTACTTATAAGATGTTTGTGCTTTAAAATTGCCAAAAGGCAGGACACAACATCCTTTTCATGCTGTGCACTGCTGCCAACAAGACCCACCTGCCACAGCCAACTGCCTTCCTAGCATGGGTCAATGCAGCATCCCTGCCCCACCACTCAGGGTCTGGGCATGTGCCACTTTGAAAGCTGCCATTAAATCACCCATTTATTCTTGCTGTTCAATCCAGGTTAGGAATTCTTTTGTCCTGAATAATCTGATGGATGTGTGTTGTAATACGGAGAGGGCTGCATGCTGCTGGCTGCTGGAACTGGAGGAACTGAGAAGAGGGTGGCTCGGAGGAGGCCTAACCCAGCTGGGCTCTACTGGGAGCTACACTTCACTTTGTAGTGAATTAAGAAAAGTGGTAATTGCTATGTGACCTTGAAGGACTGGAACATCCTTCCTGACAAAGTAAATCAAGACCTTTCATTTGGGTGTGAATGTAGCAGGGTGTAACCAACAAAACAATCTTCAGCCAATTAATTCATTTTTTATGGTTTTATTATTGTTATTATTGTTACTAATTCTTTTTTTTTGAATGAAATAATTATGCCCAGTAAGGACAGACTGAATTAGATTGTTTGTATGCCTGAGTGACTTGTCACTTGAAGGTCACTTCTGAATCAGGATTGTCAAGGAAAGAGCACTCCAATGCAGTTCCATAGGCCCTGGTCAGAAACAGGTTTTGTTGGTGTAAATTGTTTGGCACCTGGTGGAGGAAGAGTCTGTGTCTTAGGTGTACATGGAGGCAAAAGCTTTACTGAGACCTAGTATCATACAAGGATGTGGAAAAGACGTAAGGCCTTCTTTTCTGCTTTGGCAGTGCAGCATTTGTAAAATAGCAGCTGTTAGAAGGTGCTTTAGACAAAAACGTGAATACAACCATGAATAATAGGAGAGGATCCTTAAAAACAGCTGTGCTGACTTTTCAGGAGGGATCTCCAAAGCCACATGTCACTTCTCAGTAAACTCCAGGTCAACTGGCAATCATGAAGGTGGCTGCAGGCAGCATTTTGTGAAGTTGCCAGCACTGGCATTTCCGCTGTGAGCATCCATCCCCACCCAGGAGATCATCTCCAGAGCCCCCTCCTTGCAAGATTCGGGTGAAACAGAAAGCCATACAGCACACTGCTCATTTATTTAGCGAACGTTAGTCCTTCTGTGTTGCGGTAAACTCTTAGCTGGGGTTTTCTGGCTCAAATGAGCTCTTTAGAAGGACTGGATATTTAAGTGTGCTTTTTTCAAGCTGGCTCGGGTCCCCAGGGGGCTTCACAGCCCAGCCCCACACATGGCTGTGGTGGGGGAGGTGGAGGCCAGGCAGGACTGTCCATGGCCTCGCGCTCTATTGTGCTGTGCAAAGGACAGTATCTCCCCTTGTGTCTATGCCCAGGCTTGTTTTATTAACATTTGTTTTCTTTTCTTGCTGAGCACCTCCACAATCAAGGCACCAATTAGATGATCAAAAAAAACCCTGGAACATAATCTCTATTTTGAGGGAGTGCTTCATACTGTATAAACTTTGAGAAGGATTATACCTGGTATGGTCCTCATTACCTGGAAATCCCAGTGCTTGGTGAAGGCAGGTGTTTTTCAATATCTCTACTTTGCAGGAGAGGGGACTGAAGTGCAGAGAAATGCTGTGACTTATCGAACACTGCACAGTGCTTTAGTGGGAAACCTTAGATTTGGTTTTGACTTTTTTTGTTTCTCAGTCTGATTCTATGTCCACTGCCAAGGTAGCAAAGCATTTCTACTTTTCCAGAGAGAAAGGCACTGCTGAGCAAGACCCCAGAAAACAACCCTGTTAAGACTCCTGGGCTGTGTGATAAGGAAACAGGTTTATTTTACTGTTAAATTTTCAATGGATAATAGTAATTATCTAGTTTGTTCCTTATTCTGCTGCTCTTGAATTCAGTGTTTTGAAAGCTGTTACTGAGTTCAAAAGCAATTCGGCCTGGTCCTGCAATGGTCTCAGACATGGGTCTGAGAACTGGGGAACCTCTGGGACGCAGGTTGGAGCTGAGTGGTGATGAGCAGCTCAGAGAGGTGCTTCTTTGCAGAAGCAAGCATTCAGCTAATGAATGTTTCTGCATGCAACAGGGGAAGCACTTTTTTTGATGTTGCCCAGGGCAAACATCAAAGTCATATTTCCCCAGCACTCACTGGGGCTTTGGCTCGGCCCAGATTTGGCATGTCTGGGGAGCAGTGACCCTACTTGTTGTCACCTGCTTTGGACTCCCTTTGGTGAGGCACTACAGAAGTTTTCCCATCCATGGGTGTCTGTAAGACTGCCAACTGGGGACACAAGTCGCAAGAGGAGCTTTGGTACTGCTCCCCCACTCCAGCACACTCAAAATGCAGTTTCAGTACAGATTCAGTTTTTACTGAATCCAACAGATTCAGAATGTGCTAGCTGAATGCAAAAAACAAAAACAAAAACAAAACAACAAAAAAGTAAACGTGGTCTGGAAGAAGATTTCATCATTTTGTTGGTTGGGGAGTGGGCAGGGCACAGCAGGGTTCATGGGTGGAAAGCATTTGGGATCCAGGTGGAACCTCGGTTCAAACCCAGTGCTGCGCACTGCTCAATGGGAGACCTTTGGCAGGTCACTTGACCTCCCTGTGCTCCAGTAAACCAAACTGTAAGTTTGTTTACAAGCTGAAAGCCAGATGCTGCATCTAGGAAGAGTTGGCTCAGGCAAAAAACCTCAACCTCCATTTACAAGGCTTGCACATCCATCTCTGGGCAGTGCTCATCTGACCACGAGTCACAGCAGATAAATTGAAGTGGTCTTTGGGATTAAGTTTGACTCAGACTTTTTTCCCTGTTTTTTTTCCTTATTGAATATTATTCTGATTGTCTTCGGAGGAGAGAAGTGTGGGCTGAATTACTGTCTTGAAATAAAGCAACACTTTGCAAACAAATTGCTTATCCTCCAGAGAAAACATTTAATGCCTTGGTTGTAAGTCAGAGTAGGTTTGCACTAGTCGGACCCAGCTGGCTGCCCAGAGTTGCCTGCAGAGACTTCTTCCCTCAATAACAGTTGTTAGGCCATATTCATCACCCGTCAAGCATCATCCCACAAACAATTGCAACAACCGGTCAGATCATACTTAGGGAAATAATTTGTCCTTTCAACTTTTCATCTTTCTATCTGTTCTTGGCACTTCATAAGAAAAATCAGCTGCCTGCTTCTGGTGCGTTACTTCTTTTCCTCCTGCCAAAGTATGTGTCTTCTTGGCTTTCAGCCCCATTGGGCTGAATCACCTTTTGGGCATTGGTGGGCTGCAGAACGTGCTGCAAGAAGCTGTTCAAACCTCATGGCAGTTGTAGGCTATGCACAGAAGACCGACAGGGAACAGGAACAAGCCCAGACCTCAGAGGCATGAGGGATGGTCTCCACGTCTGCTCAGGCACCACATGCAAGTCTTGCTGGGAAAGAAGGTGCTGATATAGGGTCATTTCTGAGCTAGTGTATCTGTGACTGCGTCATGATATTTTGGTCAAGTGTCAGGGGGATCCTTGGACTATTTCATCTGCATGCACAAATCACATGAATGACTTTTTTTCAGACCAGATATTGATATTGTATAGCACTGAGCAAACCTCATGTGCGTGCTTTCTGTTTCACCTTCTGAGTCTTGGGACAAATTAAGTGAAAATACGGTATTGATCTGAATACAGAAATAACTTCTTAGTCATGGTCTTTCTTCAAATATTAAAGCTATGAAATGAACTAATTGGCTAGATAATTAGCTAATTTTCATACTTAGGGGACATATTTGTATAAGACAGGTCTTCTCTACCTTCTAGGTGTCAAGAGAAAAAGAAAATTTTGACATGAAAAACTGCATGAAAGGTTTCACTTTGTTCTCAATTTTACTTGCATTTTGGCTGAATCTCAAAAAAAAAAAAAAAAAAAGAATTCTCAAACATTTGTAAAGTTAGGATTAGGACAGATCAGAAGGACATCTGTGTACAGTGGTGAACTGAATTATATTGCTAGAGTTAATGGAACCACAACTGCATAAAATTTGTGACAGAACGGAATCAGTCCCTATATCTTTGGAATTCTTACAGCTCAGTGATTTATGGTAATTAAGGGCAAACAAAATATAAAAATAAATGTTTGGGGCAGACAGAATTTATGGGGACATTATGAGCTAAACAAACACCACAAAGTAGATTCTAAACTGGAATAATTGAAAGTCCTGAATAAAAGAGCATGCATGATTATTATTCTAATCAATCAAAATTTGTTCATAGGACTATTATTTTACAAAGTAAAGTAATTACTACCCCTAATTAAATGGGGACCTGCTTATCTGAAAAAAAATACATATACTGGTATAAATAGAGCCTGGATTAAAAAAAAAAAAAAAAGGGGGCTTAAAAAAAAAAGGTAGTTTTTTTACTATCATAATTATTATTCTACCAATTTAAAACAAATTAGAGGGTGGTTTTCAAAATTACATACCATTTTATTTACGTTAAATCCAACATTGTGCATGCTGCTAATATCTGATGCTGGGAAATGAGTGTTTTTTATCAGGTGGCAGCCATTGACTTTACTCTAACTAAATCTTGCCAGCTGGACCCCAGCTGTTCCAGAACTACGGAGAACAGCAATTCTCTGAAAAAATGTGGGTGTTGTTCAAAAGAAGGGTCTTTGCTCTGGGAATGATGGCTAATAATTTCTTAAACTTTTCTGGTTTTAGATCTTGAACTAGGAGCACACTGGAGTGTGTACTGAAATCCCACACTTAACTAGGAAAACAATTAAATGCATATGACACCTTTTCCCAGGAAATACAGGCACCATGTTCAGCTCATCAGCTGAACCATTGATTTCTCCAGTAGAGTGTGTGTATGACAGTCAGTACGGGGAGAAATGCTGAAGCATTGCTTCCTTTCATGTGACTTAAACATGTACTTAAATTTAAACACATGCTTAACTGACCTTTCTGCACAGGGATGTTTTCCTGACTCTGGACCTTAATTACAAGCATATTTTTGGCGACTGTTTATGTTTCCAATGCAAGTGAGTGCCTTTGCTTTGCAGACGTAACTTCTTCAAAGTACAGCAAAATGACACAAAGATGGTATTTATAAATACCAGCTCTTCTAGTAGAAGTGGAGGCCAGGCCTTTGCAAAGGCACTTACTTTGGTAGGAAGAACATGTCCTACTTGCTGGGTTTTAAAAATCTGATTCACCTCAATGACTGTGGTTAAGATTAGCTCCTTATGAAACAGTGCACATTTAACGCTGCAAGCACAGAATGATCAAACTGATTTATATGGGGCAATTTTGTTTAATGGATGGCAGTTTGAGCCAACTAAAACCTGTCCTGCATTAATTGATCCTTGGAGGTATTAACATGCAAATTTTGCAGCTTCTAGATCCAAACTGTTAAGGTGTTAAGAGCTATTGACTCCTGGAAACAGATGGAAAACACTGCTTTTATTCTTAGATGACTTAAGAAACCCCTTAACAATTTGGGCTAACAACAAACAAAAGATGGACTGTACCAGTGAAAGCAACAACCCGCCCACCATAAACTGTCAAAATCAAATATGGTGTATTCAGTGTCTTTGTAGAGGCTTCATAGCACCATAACCATTTTGTACTGAAAAGCTGAAGTCAGTTATTTATAAATTATTACTGTGATGACACTGCAGTAAACTGCACAGTTTTTGGATTAACCCTTTATACATCAGCTTGCAAAGCCATTGAAGCTCTAGGGATATTTTGAGTGATTTCAGGGGGTTGAGAGCCTATCAAATCCCTACTTTAAGTTTCCTTTAACGTGGTGTTAATTAGAGGGCTCCACTGGAAAGGAATCTCTGCTTTTCCTGGTGATTACACAGAGCAATGGGGAGTCATTTCCCTTTCCAGGAATATCTGTGAACTTGGTTGAAGTGAGAGGCTTATGCATAGCAGGTGTTGCTTTTAAAATAATGTGGCTTCTAAAATAATGTCACTCACTGAGGGCTTGAAAGGACAGACTCTGTTTTTCTTCTCCCCACCCCAGGTGGAAAAAATGACATTTTTTCCAAGACGGCTCAGGAAACTGAGAGCAGGTTTTCCTCCTGGGCAGGTTCTATCTGTCTGTCTGAGTGTGGATGGCTCATCCTCAAGCTCACCGTAAGCTCCCTTCCTAATTGGTGAGCAGGCACAGTGCTGTCCTGGCACCGTGCATCTTTCTCAGAAAAAGTCATCCCAAGTAGGTCATCTGCCTGGTGCCCATAAAGTGCCTATGCCAGGTACTCACTCCTGGGGACTTCAGTGGGTGACTCGCTGGGGCTACCCTCCTCCTGAAGGATTTGCAGTCCCCACTTAGGTGGGGTTTACCTTCCCTTAGCCTCCCAGAGGGATATGGCTGGTGCTCCCTGAGCAGAGTGTGCGAGTTGCCTGGCTGAGCACCATGCAGCATCCAGGGTGCACACCCAGCCAGTTGGCCTCCTCCTTGGTGGCTGGCGTGGACAGGGTGCTCCTTCCCCACCTGTGTTCAGCCAGAAGCTTTTGGACTTCATCTGTCCCTCCCTATCACTCTGGCAGCAGGTGAGCTAAGTGACAGCCAGCTGTCAGTGGAGCTAGTTATGGTTTAGCTCCAAACAGGCTACTTTGGGTGTTTATGTGGAATAAGATGTAACACAGCAATATTTAAAACTATTGCTATTTCTGATGGAGCAACTCTACTGCATGGTAATGAATGCTGATCTCATGATCACCCTGGTGACGGCATCTCTGGGATCCATTGCCACTGGTCATCAGCAGCTGGCTCCCGTCTGAGGGACAGCAAAAATGCCTGTACTTGTGAGCAGCTCCACCTCCTCTCATATAGCAGTCCTGCATTTCTGTGTCAGTGGTACTGTGATTATGTATACAGTGATTAAACAGCTAATGAGTTGGCTTGGTCTTGTGGTTAAGCCCTAGACTGAAGGGTCAGCTTGGTGTCTGCACCACATGTGGGTCCTGTGACCTCAGGAAAGCCACTTAAAACCTTTGTCTCCATTTTCCCACTAAGAGCATTATTTTTATTTTATTTACCTCACTGGGGTGTTGTGCGTATTCTTTAAGCAGAAGGCATTATTGCAATGCAAATATTGTTGGAGGATCCTTATGAATACGGATCTCATCACAGCTGTTTGGACTTCATCTCTTCTCTGCGGTGGGCTGACTCCAACATAAAGTGTAGTTATTGCCCTTATTAAGCATCACACTCTAAGTGCTTTTTGTCTGGCACTGAATAAAAAGGCTTAGCAAGACATAAACAGCAGCAAGATATTTTTTTTTCTTTCCAGAGAGCCACATTCAAACCAAACAATGATGCACTGAAATTTTAAGAAGAGTTTGTTTGTACTCCAGCTTAGGTGACGGCAAGGGGAATGGCTTTGCTTAAACAAAACTAAGCCTCAAAAATACCTTAAAGCCCACGAGCCATTGCAGATGATATCTCTTGGTACTTCTGACAGGATCCCAATGACCAGAGGTTGGAGCGGATCTGCCAAGACTTTCGCCTATAATGAGTTTTTCCAGGAAGCCTGGAAGGCTTTTAAACTCAAAATTTAATTTGAAAATATTTAGGCCTTTAAATAGAAAAAAACCTCAAAGGTGACCAGGGGAGGCAGAACAGGAGGGAAAAAAACAAAGACAAAACGGAAAGGTTTATGTGCAGTTCCGTTCCCTGCCCGCGCTGGCCCTGCAAGGCAGACCTTGCTGCCAGCCCACTCCGTGGCTCTGCCTGCAGCAGGAAATTGGGCCCAGTCCCGGCAGGCCCCTGGTGGTCCCTCCGCCCCGAGGCCTGTTGGTGTTCCCAGTCCCTCGTGGGCTCCCACGCCTTCCCTCTCCTGCCTCTGCCCCACGAGAAGGGGCCCCATCCTCCCTCCCTGCTCTCACATCCCCACTCGTGCAGCTGATGTACAGCGGGACCGCGCAAAGTGGGCACGTGCCCCTCGCCGCAGCTCCCGTGCTCCAGCACCACTGCATTCGTTTTCCTTGCTCTTCAGCTCTGCACCCAGAAGTGCAGGACATTCTTTCAGGACTTCCTTTAAAAACGCCTGTTTGTTTGTTCTGTTTGTTTTTGTTTGTTTGTTTTTTTGTTGTTGTTGTTTTGTGTTTTTTAAATTCTTGCATGCTGTGATTTCAATAGCAATAGAGCATAAACATGTCCTGGCAGGTCTCCAGCCAATCCAAGTAGCTGGAGCTCTACTGATGTTGGCGGAGATGGAGAAGCCACCATGTCTGAGCACAAACACTAGAGGCTCCATCCTGCTGACACAGAAGACAATGGCAAACCTCCCACTGGCTTCATAAGAAGCAAGATCTGACATTTAATGCAATATCTGGAGAAGCTTGCTTATGTGGACTCTGGAGAATTTACAATAACATACGTTTCATTCTTTCCTATGTGTGTCCAAATGTGAGGTCACTTGTTCAATTACCCACATTCTTAAAGCACTTAGTGGGCCACAAGGGGAAAAAAAAGAGCGTTTGCATTTGCTTATAGCACTGGATTTTTCCCCAAAGCTAGCACAATGGCACTAGGACATTTTGCTCTCAAGAAAATGTACCAAGCCAACAGGAAGGGGAAAAAAAAAAAAAAAAGGCAGCCCAAAACTGAATGCTGAATGGCTGTAAAATGTTATTGAAAGGGTTCATAATGGGCTCCAAGGGGTTTTATTGAATCGCTTTAGAAAAGCTTAATTCTTTAAAATAATTTTTGAGGTGAACATGTATTTAATTATATTTCAATGGTGTTTAAAGGCCTCCTGTTATTAGCATTGTTCAGTGAAAAGCTCCTATTTTTTTTCAAATGTACCTCTTAATTCAAATCTTTTCCTGCAATTTGCTTCTGAGAGATAAACTGTTTTTTAATGCTGATTACTATTTCTATGAATCTCAGGCAGGTACAAGAATTATTAGAAGAATTTTATTCTGATGACCTATTAGCTGCCATAAAGCTTTGTATGAAAGTGAGTGCAAAATGGTGCAATTAGTCTGCATAAGTCTACAGGCTGTCCTTCTGTTGTCCTGAAGCTGGGTTCTTTACCCAGTGTGCAAAGAGCCGACGGACACACAGAGTCGAGATATTTGTTTATTCCATTTCTGCGCAGAGGTGGGTGCAGGCTGCAGCTGCACAAGGCTAGCACATAGGTTGTGCCGATCGCAGCTTCTTTGCGCCAGTCAACTTCATTATTATCGGTTTAATTATTACAATCGGCGAATAGAAATTAGTTCCTACTTTTCTAATTAGCATTTAAAGATGCAGTAACCATTTAGCCTACTACCATGTGCTGTGAGGGGTGGTCTTAAGTGAGGAGTGGTCTTTCTTATGAGGAGGGGGCTTCCTTTCAGGAGTTGTGGTTTTCTGATGTAAATGAGGATAGTTCACCTCAAGTTCGGACAATAAGTCCAAACTTGCTTCCTCAGCTATCCCATGCCCCTTTGTTTTTGACAATCATTGATATGTATGTTTGCCCAAAGCTCCTTATCTTTTGTTCTTGGTTTCTGAGGAATCCTCCTCTTCCTTGGGTCATTGTATTCCTGGTTACATATCTATGGTCTAATCTCCTGTGACTAACCTTCAACCACTCATCACATCTCCTTCTCTGTAACATTCCACCAGCTCTTACCGCTACACTTCCACGATCTCCAAATGTTGTATGGCAAGTCTGAAGGAAGCAGGATGTCGGCGCAAACCCGTTTGAAGATGAGGTGGCTGGAGCAAGCCAGAAAGGTGCGGGGACGAGGGGTGCGGCAGAGAGAACCACGGTGAGGTGCAAAGGAGTGGGGCACTGGGCTCCCTCACTTCTCTCTTTGCCATCACAACCAAATCCAGGAGGGGTTCAGCTCTCACTCTCTGACCTCTCTTCCCGGTTCTGCCGCGTCTTGGCTTCATTCCTTTGTGCTGTCCCACAGTATCTGTGGGCTTGCGTAGCACGGCAATGGAAATGTGATTCTTGGCCTACTAAATAGAGCAGAATTGCGGGTGGGGAAGCACCACTAAAGAATAAAGACCCAAATGAAGTCATTACTTCCTGCCTGAGAGCTGGCTTGCCTGCCTGTCTGCCTTCCTTTTTTTTTTTTATTTTTGGCAAAAGCAAAAGGTCTCCATTTTGTTCTTGTCTTACATGCTAACCAGCCCTGTACCTGGGGTACAACCACTTCTAGTGGAAACAAAGTGGCCTGCAGGGGTCACATACCTATAATCTCACTGTATGAATACAAAGAGATTACTTTTCATTTATTACCTAGGATCGCTTCAGGCCAGGACACAGCTGGGTTGTCTCAGCTATGTGCCATAAGAAGGTTGCCATAGCAAGCCCTTCGGCTAAATCTGTGAACGCACAGCATACTTGTCTGGCTTTTGTAAAGAGGATTAGCATGTCTAATTGGGAAGCATTACCTGTTGTTTAGTCTCAGGCTGCAGTGGCAAAGTCATACCAGCATATGCTTGACTCCCCCTTTAATATTCTTGTCTAAAGAAAGCTGGCTGTTGCAAAATCCTACTGCAGGGGGTTCCCGTGCGCAAAGAAGTATAGTTCCTTACAGGAATTGTCAAAAGACCGTATCCCAACCTCAGGCATGCTGCTGCCTTGGCTCAGCTTCTCTGCCCAGTTTAGCAGAGATCTCTGACCCCATCTATTTTCCACTGCAACTGCCAAAGCAATTTGAGAGTGGAATATTTTGCAAACGTTTTGTGACGATCTGAACTTTTTGTGAGAACTGCAACTAGTCCTTTTTCTTTGGATTAATGACTACCGTGCTTGCTGTATGTTTATTGTTAATTTAACTAGTTCCTTTGGAGTTCTATGTGCTTGCAGAATATGTATATTACTTATTATTGTCCCTGCCAAGAGGCAATTGCAATGTATATCAGATAAGGTACAACACAAAGAGGACATAGTGAACAATGCAAAGTTAAAATTATACAGCATAAAATTGTGGCTATTGCTTTAGTCGTAAGGTTTTTGCCAGTTTATACAGTTTGTCCTGTTAGCCAAGAAATGGAAATAGAGTTCACAAGACAAGTCAAAAGAAGCGCACTCTGAGGAGTGGAACAAAGAGCAGTTTTTAACATAGCTTTAATCTTCAAACTATTTTTCATTTGCGGCTACTTCGCTGCAAGTTGTAACCTACCTAGGTCCCTCATCCACCTCATTTCAAACAGCTTCAGCTGGGCATTAAGACTAGTTCCTGGGATGAGAAAATCTTTTGCCTTTATTCCTTTGACTGAATGCATTGGTATGTTTTATTTTCATTCAGGTTTTTGCACCAAAGTAACTCAACCACACACAAGAGTGAAATTCCCTAGTCAGGTCTTGGGAAAACCAAAGAGAAAGCTGAGACTTACGTCTTTCTCTCAGGCTGTCTTTTTTTCCCAGGCTGTTGAAGACTTTCATTTGTCTCTGACAGACATATTTTCTCTTTCTGTGATATGAAGAAATGTCTCTCAACCTCCTTATTATTAGGGTAGTGTGGGGAAGTGAAGTTACCACGTTAGTGCCACAGTACTATAAAAGCATCCTGGTTTGACAATTATATTTGCCTGGATGTGCCACATTAAGAAATGAACTAGTTTCTTTCCCTGTTCCCAATACAAGAATCAATTGCCCAACATATGCAATAAGAGTCCTGCCTGCCCTTTGGCATTCTTTTTTTTTTTTTTTCCAAGTCCTCTTAGCATTTCAAAAGTTCATTTGATTTACTTGTGAATACAATGGCCTTTTATTTGCCTACACCTTGATTATAATGGAGTTTGCTGGAGTGTTTGAAGGATCCCTCCCTAAGGCATTTGCTTGAGACAATGTTTGCACAAGTTCCCTTTCATCCTCTTTCCCATTATCTGTGATTTCTGCAGCATTGTGAGATCTCTTGCACAACACCGCTGCTGGTACAAAAGCACCGTGTATCATTTTAAAAGGCATTCCTTGTCATCTCCTACTTGCTCACTCATATTTGGCAAAGGCTCTTGGCATTTTTCCTGGAAGCCATATAACCTCCTACAGGGCCAGTGCTGTGGCATCAGTCTGACATCAGTCTGTGGCCCTTTGTCCATGACTCTGCCATGTGCACACACACCTGCTCTCTGTGCAAGCATGCTTTATAACATAGCTGAAGCTTTTCTACAGCCAGCTTTGCCACCAGGCATACTCCTCTTACGCAGTTCAGGATTCATCACTTTAAAACAGTTACTGGAGTCAGGGTACAAGCAGCTCTCAGAGCCCGAGGATCTGCCTGGGATGTCCTTTGATCTCCTGCACTTCACAATCTGGAGATCTCACTTCCAGAGCTGATGCAACACGAGTTTAGCGTTCTCCTGTTGCATGTTACCTTTTTTTTTCCAATTAAATGCAAATGCCATGGGCACTTCTCTCCCCATGGGTCCCAGAGAGGCTGTAGGGATGCTGAGTGGCATCCCCCCAGTAGGAGGAGGCTGCCCGGGGGACTGCAAGCTGCATCCGCGCGGCAGGACCGCAGCTCTTGCTGGACAGGCAGAGCTTGGCAGCGTAGTGCTGCTTTGGTGGTAGCCAAGTTTCCTACTGTTCAAAAGTGTCAATTATTTCTTATTAAATTTGAAGTGAGAAGGCTAAAGCCTCCAGAAACAAAATCGGCTCCCCACATTACTGGACCCTGGTGCGCTGAGAAGGGGGACTCTGCAGAGCTGGACCAGCTTTGAGCTGCTCCTCTGCCCATTAACCCAGCAGGCTCCTGGGCTCAGCAGTTCAAGGAAGAGGAGAAGGTTGTCTTTTAATAACTGGCTATCATTCATGCAGTGTATGAAGAGAGTTTTCGTAGTGGATCAATTACAAGTCTATTAAACCTTTTCTTCACTTTCTTGATAACATAGATCTCTATCTCCTCTCCCTGCCACCTCTTTTCTTATTGCTGTAAAGCAGAGAATGTTTCCAGCCTGTTTTAGAAGGTTTCTGATTTCTGCTAGTGTGAGCATGTGTGTTTGCACAATGCCATTTCAGAGTGGATTTCTTTTGGTGGTTTTCTGTGCTTGAAGTAAGTATTTGGCACCTCAGTCAGAGGCTGTTCCCAGGAGATGGTCAGGGGTGCTTGGTGGTCAGGGAGATCTCCAGTGCCAAGCCCTGTGAGTAGGATGCTTGAGATGCTTGATGCTATCATTTGTGAAATCTCACACTTCATATGGCAAGGTTTGCTTGCAAAACAAAACTGTTTGGCTTATAGAAAGAAAAAAAAAAAAAAAAGAAAAGACCCTCGCAACTCTCATAGGGCCTGACCAATTGTGCTGTGCAGGACCAGGCTGGCCCTGCTGCTGCTTTGACGTTTCCCATGGCGTGGGGCTGCTCTGCTGCCAGCTGGTCCCTTGCGGTGTGGAGGTCTGTGATGGCACAACCCTGCGTTCCTCTCCTGCCGTGTGACACACTAGTGCTGTCCTGTCACAGCATATAACACTGTGCTGTGTGTTCCAAACAGCACAGTGGGAATACAGGCTCTGCAGCCCAGAGCAGCCTCCTGCAGAAGGCTACAAATCAGGGGCATTGCAGCTGCAGCACAGCGACCGCTGGGGACAGCTGGAGCTATGGGCTCGCAGTGGGGTCACGACTTTGGCATCATTCATGCTGGCCACAATGGGCAAGCATCAAATGAAAGCCATCTGGGTGTTTTAAAATCCAGTCCTGTGACCCGTTCTACTTGAAAACTACATTTGGCTGAGCTGGCAGTGGAGGTGTGTTACCGTGTTTCATGTCTTTCACAGGTCTATTTAAAGCTATTGATAAACACAAGTAAATAAGAAAATCCCTCAAAAGTGACAGAGGTTCTGGGAATATCAAGTCCTACCTCTTATACAGTCTGCTAAAAAGAGATATCAAGGAAAAAAAACACTGTATTTTAAAGGTGGTAGGGTACAAATAAAATGTACAGGAGGAGAATTTCTTAGTGTTGATGAAATAGTAAAGCACCACCATAAACTTAGCAGCTCTCCAGGTTGGCATTGTAGTTAACAGGCATTTTATGTTTTCATATATCTTTTATTTATATGCCATGTTGTATTTCCTTCAGGTGTTCTCTTCATGTATTTATTCAGGCTTGAAAATCAGTGATTTTGTTATAAAGGACTCTAAGAGCCATTTTTTTCTGTAAAACGATGATGACCCAACAGAACTAAAGATGAGCAAGAACTAAGGCATTTGGTGTCTGGGCAGGTGTAAGAACTGAACTTTACCACAGTCTGAAATTGTCAGATGTGTGCTTTGGGTTCTGGCCTTTAGAGAAATGAGGTGAAAGCCACAAAGTTTAAATCTTCATCTTTATATTCATAGGATCAAAGTATCAGGTTGATCATATAATTACATTTTAGGCCAGCTGCTGAAGAAACAAGTAAGAAGTACAGATTTTAGTAAAATCTTGCCACCATGTAAAGGGAAACTTCTAGGCTTTACTTTTATATAGCTTTTTTTTTCCCCCCATGAAATCTCCAGAAATGACTGGTGATTTTGGGTTTTAAACATTCTTCAGCAATAACCTGAGGTATTTTTAAAGAAATCGTGATATTTTAGGTGCTACTGGAGAGCTGCCTTCTGAAAACCAGAGCTTTCATAAATGTTTTCTGTTGTAGTGAACACACTAAATCTTTAGTTCCCTTTTAAAATCTCATCCAATGAAAAAAAAAATCTTTGGCTTGGTTATGTTTTTCTTATATTATCCATCAGCCAGATACTGTTCCTGCTAACCTCTGTGTCAATACATCTATGCACCTTTGGCACTATAATCAGCCTCTAATTTTGCAAGAGTTATCTGAAAGGGATCAGCATAATTTACAAAAATACAATGTTTATTATTATCTTTTTAAATCCCTGGCTCAGTATGCACCAATTTTGTTCTTTTGCCATCTTTCATTCCCCAGTTGGTGTTCTGGAAGTGTAGCTAAACTGGTTATAAATTTTTCTCATTCATCAGTCATTTATTCCATTGCTTTCCTCCCTCTCCTGACCCCAATGAGTTGCTTACTTCATACTTTTGTTTTGAAAAATTGCTTTCTGCACAGTAAGACCAACTTCCTCTGATTTGTATTTCTGTGGAGACTATATGAGCATGATTCAAACAAGCAATTGCATCAAAATAAAAGCTCGGTCTTATCTTGTACAGTCCAGCTGCTGACCAAAGATTAATGTAAATGCTTTTCAGTCCTTTGAAGCCACCAGTTGGAATCTTTTTTCTACCAATGGCAAATCAGTTATTTCAGAGTTGCTATTTGATGGTGGCAATATTATTTTGATGCAAGTTTAGTCCATCCTCCTGGTGAGCATATGTTAACTTTATTGTGGTATTCTGAGGCAGGCAGAAGTGCTTGAAATCTATTATGCTGGGAAACCAACGTGGCAGACAGGAATCTACATTATATTTAGATAACATCTTCCTATGGTCCCTTTTGTCCCTACAGAGCAGCTCACAGTCTTTATTGTTTGCATCGTTCCAAGATAGACTGGACTAGACTAGACTAGAACAGTTCAGTTGGAAGGAATGACCTTCACAGATCCCCTAGTCCAACTGCCTGACAACTTCAGGGCTAACCAAAGGTCACAGCCTGTTATCGAGGGCATTGTCCAAATGCCTCTTGGACACTGACAGCTGTGGGGCATCAACGGGGAGCCTTTGTGTTGACCTTGAGGTGTTTGACCACCCTCGCGGTAAAGAAATTTTCCCTATGTCCAGTCTGAAGCTCCCCTGGCACAGCTTTGTGCCGTTCCCACACATCCTGTCCTTGTGACCAGGGAGCAGAGACCGGCACCTCCCTCTGCACTTCCCCTCCTCAGGAAGCTGCAGAGAGCAAGGAGGTCGCCTCTCAGCCTCCTCTTCTCCAGGCTGGACAACCCAGGTGTCCTCAGCCTCTCCTCACAGGACATGCCCTCCAGCCCCGTTGCCGGCCTTGTTGCCCTCCTCCTGACTTTAACATCCTCTCTATACCGTGGGGCCCAGAGCTGCACACAGTACTCAAGGTGAGGCCACACCAACGCTAGATATAGCAGGAGAAGCACCTCTTTTGACCGGCTGTCTATGCTGTGTTCAATGCACCCCAAAATGCAGTTTGCCCTCCTGGCTGCCAGGGCCTGCTGCTGGTCACGTTGAGCCTGCTGTCGACCAGCAACCCCAAGTCCCTTTCTGCTGAGCTGCTCCCCAGCCACTCGTCTCCCAGTCTGTGCCTGGGTCTGGCATTGCTCCGTCCCAGGATCTGTGGGTGATAACAAGAAATATCACTCTTCTGCTCTGCAGAGAGAGCAGGTGATGTGCATGGGATCTGGGACATGTGGCAGACCAGGAAATTAAGTTTTTGAAATCCCACTTGAGCATCAGAGCCACAGGACAGGCTGTCCTCGCTGCACCCAGCAGGGTGTGCAGGAGCAGGCAGAAGTGTAATTTGTTCAAATTGTTCTGGTGATGAAGAGCCCAGGGTAATGGTGGGAGGCAGGAGGATCAGGGTGTCCAATGGCCTAGTGGGTTCTCTTGTCCTCAACCAAGCGTCTCAGCCCTTGAGAGCAGGGGAGTTTAATGTTTGATTAGGAGATGAGCAGAGCTTGGTGCCTTGGGAAGAAATGGTTCTCCTTCAGCTGTTGGAAAGTGTGGAAATGACTAACCTGCTAGTGTCTGACAGCAGGGATTTAGGGACACATTAGTTATTGCTCAGACTTGCTGTTTCTCCAAAGGTACCTGTCAGACCCAGCTCACACTTCAAGCACAGAGAAATATTTGGCACTAGCTGCTCCTTGTGAACATGTTTTATATATTCCCTTTTCACACACTTGCTTTATTCTCATGAGGTTTTGTGTTAGCGAAGGTTTTCGTCTTTGTTGTCTGCAGCAACCAGCAGGTGCAGCTGAGCCCAGGCACTATGTGTAGGCTTTGCTGTTTTGACCCTGTTTTCCAGGCTCCCCCTGGCTTAGGATTATGGCTATTAATGAGGTACATTTAAATATTGCAGCTAGCTCCAGTTCCTACCTGTGAACTGGGTGGCTCAGTCAGGCCTTGTTGCTGTGTCTGATGCCTCATGAGCAGTGCAGATGGATGGGGTGAGCTTTTCATTGCCCACCTAGTCCTGTTTGCTGAGATTATCTCTGAGAGGAAAGAAGGCTGATCTGGGACACGGATTTACACACCTGCTGCACTGCAAGGTCTTGTTCTCCCCATGTTGTTGCCAGGACTTTTTGACTGACTTAACCTATGTGTTTGACACAACAATTTTTAACACCTTCCTCACACTCTTTTTCCTTTGCAGGCAGCTTAAAGGTTCTTTAGTCTTTTTTGATTGTTGTTTTATTGCTGTTGGTTTTAGATTTGCCAGTCCTTAAAAGACCTAATTTCCTCTCCAAAACATTGAGGGAAGAAACAAAATGTAGTTCTGTCTTACAGATAGAAAGTTAAGAAGTGGCAAAGCTATCAGAGAGTAGTGGAGGGGTTCAAACTCTGTAAAGTCTTTAAAATCACCGTCCTAAAAAATGTTACTAACTAAATACTGAGTGTACTGTCCCTACTTTTAGCTTCCCAGTAGAAGCTGGGAGAACTGCAGGTCTATTATCTCTTTCTGCAGGAGGTCTCCACGAGCTTTGGCAATCCCAGACTTCATCTGCCTGGGACTATGCAGGTTTCTTTTTTAAATCCAATTGAAATGCAGCTCTTGGGCTTTGCTCCTCTGACTGTTCTGTCCATCAAAGCAATTAAGCTTCCTTTAAATTTTATCTGCTTTGCAGATTGGTTGTTTGAAGTTGCTGATAGGACCTATGGCTTCAGTGGGCAGGAAGATGTTTGTGAGGTCCCTTTTGGAACATGCAACCACTGGTTTAAGATCAGTTTCAGTTAGCAAGGACTTTCCCTGAAAAAGGCATAACTGATTTCATACTGAAGCCCTTTTTTAGCCACCTTAGTAGTGGCTCTACTTGCTCAATGATTCTCTGAAAAAGAAACTCCTTCAGTTTCTGCTTTTAAGACAGAGAAATAAGTCTTCAGTCATGACAAGTAGGATGGTTGAGTTTCTTTAGCCCTTGCCTTTTTTTATTATCGGCTCCTTGACTCCCCAGTGCCCCCAGACTCTTCCGATTTGTTCTTCCTAGGGGTGTCAGCTTGATGAGGTCCATGTGCAATGTGTTTTTAAAACAATGAGTATTTTAGTACCTTTGCTACAATCCCTCACTCTGTATTTTTGTAAATATTTGTGATAACTTTAGTTCTAATATTCCTGTAGTGAGGAGCAGGTGAGCATTGGAAGTCCTCTGTTTTATTTCTTTATTTTCTTCTGTGGCTTGCTTTTTTCTCCCATAATATCATCAGTCCCCTTAAAGCTTTTACCCAGCTTAAAATGAGGATATTATCATGCAGGGTGTTAGTCCAGTCACTTTTCTTCTGGGCTGTTGTATGTTGCTCTAAAAAGAAAGCCTTAAGAGAGGCTACTTTCCTCTTCATCCATGTTTTGTACCTCCTGCTAGCACCATCCAGCTTTGCAAATTCAGCATTTGTGACTTTGCATTGTCTGGACTTCATTGTTCCCAGGCTGGCAAGCTCGTGCATGGGGGTCTCTCCAGCCTTTTGAACTCTGCTTTATTGGTTTTGCCAGGTTACTCTCCTGATGCAGAGGAACCTCACTGATCCAAAACCTGGGAATGTATCACTTTTTGGACCACTGAAGCTTGTAGTTCATGTAACAGCAGTGTGAGGGCTACATGTGCAAATATGTTCTCTTAATGCATTCTAATATTCTTTAGCAAATAATAATAATAATAAAGTCATGTTGGCAGTAGGTGAAACAATAACTTCAGAATTAATGCATTAAACAGAAAAAGTCACTGCAGGTTTTCTGTGTCAAAAATAAAGTACAAAATTTAAATGGGCTGTATAAATATACAAAGCAAGAACACTGCAGGCAAATGCTTACAAGACACATGTTTAGCCAGTATCATTGTGTTTCAGCAGAAATCAGAAATGCTGAATGAGAAGTCCTGGATAGTCATTTATTTTGTCAGATGCTGTGAGTTTGTGGAACAACATTAAGTGAGCAGCGTTTGTGCTGGGCTGCCATTAAAGACAGGCAATGCACACATCAAATACTGCAATAGCAGCTTTATGGTTTACTTGCTAGCTGAAATCATATTGTTATTGTTGCCTGAGATTTCAATATCCACATAGTTATCTCATGTGCACAGATCAACTATTTCACCATCTATTACTTCAGGGAAAGCAGTCTTATTGGATCAATACCAAAACCATTACTATCCTCACTTAGCAGTGAAATCTCAGCTCTGTTTGCCATGGTTTCACCTGATCATTGTCACCACTCCAATCAGCATGCCTGACATTAGGGTGGGTGTTGGGATGGGGACTTATTCCAGGCACCCAGAAGACATTCAGGGCAGATGCTATTCCATGTTTTTCTTGCCATGCAGATTCTGTCTTTCATGGTTGCAGGCTTGGCAAGATTTTACAGAGTTTCTCTTCCTAGTGAAGATGTGCCTGTAGTTCTCAAGACTTTTGAACATCTTTGTGTTCCTTTCCTTAGGGTCTTCTGACCTTGGCGGCAGCTAAGCAGTGCTTTTCACCAGGACCTCCTGCAGCAACGTACATGTTCACTTGTGTGATATCATGGTACGGCAAGGGCTTACAAGGGGCATCCTCCAGAAAATGAAGGGATTTTATCAGTGAACTTTTGTCTGCTGATGAGCTGTAGCCCTATGTTGTGGTTTAGCCCCAGCAGGCAGCTCAGTGCCACACAGCCGCTCGCTCACTCTCCCAAGGTGGGATGGGGAGAGAATCAGAAAGGTAAAAGTGATAGAACTCATGGGTTGAGATAAAGACAGTTTACCTGGTAAAGCAAAAGCAGCGCGCACAAGCGAAGCAAAACAAGGAATTATTTCGCTACTTCCCATGGGCAGGCAGGTGTTCAGCCACTGCCAGGACAGCAGGGCTCATCACGTGTAACGGTTTCTTGGGAAGACAAACGCCATCACTCCCAACGTCCCCCCCTTCCTCCTTCTTTACCCCAGCTTTTATGGCTGAGCATGATGTCATATGGTGTGGAATATCTCTTTGGTCAGTCTGGGTCACCTGCCCTGGCTATGTCCCCTCCCAGCTCCTTGTGCACCCCCAGCCTCCTCGCTGGCAGGGCAGCACAAGAAGCAAAAAAGTCCCTGGCTCTATGCAAATACTGCTCTGCAACAGCCAAAAACATCGCCACTGTTTTCATCAAAAATCCAAAACACAGCATTGTGTGAGCCTCTACAAAGAAAATTAATTCTGTTCAAGCCAATACCATGACACCCTAGAAACAAAAGAGCTGAAGAGGCAGGATGTGAAGTCTGGCCTTGCATGGGCACAGGGCAGTCCCATCAGTCTCTCTAAGATCATGAGGACTTGGGATTGTGGCAATCAGGAGCTAAGGCAAGTGGAAAATGTCCGGAGCGGTAGTTCCTGAAAGAGGAATGACGCATTTGGTGCTTTAAAGGTTCATACTTTTGTCTTTAAGCTGTCTCCAAGAGGTAACACATTGCAGACTAAGAGTTTTTTATGACAGCTGACAGTCAATTTTGACTTATTCCACAGATAGGCACCTAGTGGTATGGTTTTGCCTTGAAAGATTAGCGATCTTTAAGATGGAGAGACTTTGGCCAAGGACTGCAATTTATATTCATTTACTTTGCCTCTTCCTGAATCTCTCAAAATAGTTGTGGCTGGTCTTGAGTCCACCCTCCTCAGCATCTGGGTGCAACAGTTCTCTCTGAGCAGAAGGCAACCTGGGAGAAGCAGGGCGGCCATCTGAGAGGACGTCCATGCTTGTAGCTTAACATGGGGAAAACATTGTCTTTGACTTGGAAGATGCTCCAGGGCTGTACAGCTGTCTGAGGGAATGAGGTTTGTATGACAGCGCTGACCATCTGCCATTCCCTCTGTAAATCTTCTCCCCATTTGAAATGCCAAGCAAGTACAAGTGCCAAGTGGAAGCCTTCTACAGCTTTGACTGTGCAGTGGATGGAGGTGTTTTCCTAGGCTCCCTCTGTGCTGAACAAGTGGGGCAACTCAGCTGGGCTGCAGCATCTACTGCAAGTCCCTGTTTCTCTCTGTTTCTATCTCATTGTGGTGGTGGTGGTGGTGGTGTGTGTGTGTGTATGAGTAGAAGTGCAGGGAACAAAAACTGGGTGAAATAAGCCTGAACTTTGGCTACTAGTGAGCTCAAATCCTTCAGACCACTGAAGAAGTGGTCATCAGATGCGATACAATGAAAGGGTGTCACCTCCTCTTCTGGACAGCTGTTTTGATGGTAATGCTGTCATTTTGCAGTGGCACCTGGGGACGTACCTTAGGGGAGCTCTGAGCGTGCGTACCGACATGGGTCACTCCAGGCTGCAGTGTCTCAGACCTGAGGCAAGGTGCTGGGTTGCCTTTGCTGGGCATGATGGAGCTGTAAGAGCTGTGAAAGCTTAAAACCCGGGGGAAATTTACTGGTAAAAAACCAGGCGCTCATTGGGTTAGGTAAAGATTTGAGGATTGTGTTCTGAACTCAGTTCTGCCTAATTTCCACTCTGGGTACTTATGTCATTATGTGGACTCTCCTCTGAGTGCTTGGGTTTCAGGGGTGACTATATAAAAAAGGAAATGATGTGTCAAAGCCAACCAGTGAAGCTGACTGTTCCAGCTGGGTAGTGTTGCACTGTCCTGTGTGACTTTGCTGCCCTCCTCTCCCTTGCTTTTGGCATTTCTTATATCACCTTTTTCTTTTCTGCAGCTATAACTGACAGAGATGGGTACTGAGGAAAAAAATACCTTTTTTTCCAGAGCCATAAAAATAGTTTCCTTGGTTTTATTAGCAGCGCATGGATATGAGTTCAGCCTCCTCTCCAAAATAGACAATGAGCAGGAAGTACTCAATTTGGCAATGCATTTGGGGTTAGAAACATTGCTGCTTTCAAAACATTTCACCAGAGTCATTAATTAAGTGCTAGAACAGAGAACTTCGACCAAACAAAACTAGGGGAAATTACATTTCTCTTTCCTGACCTATATAAAAAGCATTTGTGCTTAAATCATATTGAAAGCTTTAAAGGGACCTCTTTCCCAGTGGAGCATGCAGAAAACACAAATGTCCTGCAATAGGATCATTAGTAGGATTTGGCTGTGTTTCCTCTTCTTTGCAAATGTTTAGTGAGAGTGTTTATAAGAAGAGAGTCTAAGCAAGAATAGTGCAGATACGGAGTTTAATTTTTCAAATGCAAGAGCATGAACTGGGAAATTTTCTCCTAATGACTAGGCTTGTCCTGTTTCTGTTCAGTCCCAGTGACTATCATTGTGATTAACTCCAACGCCTTATACAGAATTGCTGGGGGAATAACTTCAGTTTCAGCAGAGTCTGAGAGACTTGGGTAAGCAGTATCAGAGGGCTGAAGAGTGTCATTCCCTGTCTCTGTTATCAATTGTGATTTGATAACCACAGTTAGAGAAGAGCAGGTCTGGCTTTCATTTAATGCGTTAACAGACCATACCTGTCCAAATACGGGAGAAGTCTCAGCACATCGTATCTCACACTGGAGCACAGCTGGTGCTGCACGCCTGAATCCAAGTGCATGTGCTGGCCCATCATGGGGTCAGCACACGGCTGACCAGGGGCTGGGAAGAAGCCCCGTTAGTGACTCTGAGCTCTGCTGTCCTCCACAACAACAGGCGACCACACGGGTGTGAATGCTGTAACGCCCAAACACCTTGACAGTGTTTCTGCCTTAAAATACTGCATTTTCCCCTTCACTTCCAAATCTGCACTGTCTGATTGGCATTATGCTTGGGCCTGCAACAGATGCACCTCCAGCTACTATCTGCAGTAGGCTCTCTGCCTCTGTCCCCTCTGTTTGCACACTGGTGTGGATGTGCAAGATTGGTCAAAGTACGTCGTTTGAGGAGCTGAATGCCTCCTTCTCTGCCCATGGCCCAGAAATGCTGCTGCTGCTGCTGCTGTGAGTGATGTTGGCTTTTGGGAACTGCTGCCCTGTTGCTTTCTTCCACTACCCTTCTTGATTCTACTCCAACAGGTTTTTCGTTCTTGCTTCTTTTGTCACAGAGAGGTGATCTCCAGCTGCAGCTGCCTTTCCCATATGAGACAATTTGTTCTTTCACTCTTTTTTCATTGATTACTCATCCCTTTATATAGCCTACTTCATGAGTCATTTTGCCTACCTACCTGCAACCAGTGTGGTGTGCTATCCATCAGTTCCTTGTTCTGCAGCAATTACCAGCCTTTTATTGCTGGATTTTTCTCTTGAGAACTCCTCCCATGCCAGCATACTTCATTAATTTCTAGTTTTGCAAACCACAAATTGTGACATAGCTGCAGGAGCTGCAAATAGGAACGACTACATACCCTCTCCTAGAAGTACACATAGGGAGTTGGAGAGGAACTAACGCTGACCTTGCCAGCAAGTCCCTTATAATTGCTCTCTGTGAATGTTTAACCAGCCAAATTTTGCTCTCACATACACATTCATTGTAAAATTGTTCAAGTGGGCTCAGTGGCTGCCAGTTTGTTGTATAGATGGAGGAGAACATTGCTCAAGACAGGAACAGACTAAATTCTTCAAATCTTCTCACTGCAACATTAGCATGATGGCATGAGGTCCCAGACATAAACTCTTTTATGCTTTTATGGATTTCTGCACATTTTTTTGGTTTGGCCAACCTAATTCCAGGTTATTTTCTCACATGAACATGTCTTAGTGCTACTCTGAGCTCTGGTAGTAAGAAAGTTGAAATCTATTGCTAGTACATTACAGGCAATTTTGTAAATATTTGTATAAAGGATTAGTTTCATTATTAACTCTGCAACAAGTTAACTTGACATGAAATATCTGATAGTTGCAATATGCATATGTCTTGGACTGAAGATACCTAAAATTGTTGTTATTTTTTATGAGTGGAATGCATACCAAGCAAGTCTGGGGCACAGGAACAGCAATGCAGGATTAATGATAAGCACAGTGTGTGTTGCAGTCCTGAAATGAAGCTCAGTATAATCTCAATTGACCTTTCTGTCTCCTCATCTGAAGGAGACAAAGGAGAGTTGTTTGCTTCTGTTCTTCCCCTGGAGGTACTTTTACAATATTAGAAGAAAAAGTGCAAACTTCCTTCTCTTTCCTTGTTACTGTGATCCCAACAGGGAAGGGTACACTCTGTGAAAAAGATGACAATCCAATCTTTAATGATTCAGCTAATCTCTCTGGTATACCTTCCAACAAAAATGGAAGCATGTTTTGCCACCCAGACAGCACAACTCCATTCACAAGTGAGATCAGGCCATTAAGCTCATCGTATATAGGACAAGACTGCTGCCAGTCACAGCTGAGTGCAAACCACCCACCTCATATGGGGAGCTCGGTACTCCAAGCCCGAGGTCCTGCATGATCTCATCTCTCTGGGCATTGGCACGGGTGGTCCCAGGTCTGTGCTGGGGTTCCAGAGGGTCTGCCTCTTTTCCCCAACTGCTTGGCTTTGTGTGTAAGTTATTTGTCTGATCGTTTAGGACTTGTTAAGTCACAGCACCCATAGCACTCCAGGGTACATTCTTTCATTGGTGTGTTCCATTGTATTAGAAATGCTATTTTTTTATGGGGAAAAACAGGTGGTTTTTTGGTTTCATTTTGCTTTTGTGTGTGTGTGTGAAAATAATAAAAATTGAGGTCCTTTTCTGATCCTCTGCCACTCACAATGCATGTAGCTCTTTGTTCTCATCTAGATACAGTAACTATTGCCATCATTTCATTATAATTCACTATTTTTCTTGGTTCTAGTAGTTCTTAAGGATTCCAGTCTTGTGAAATGCTGTATAAAAAAAAATGAAGAACGGTCTTCCAAAACATCCCTTACATTCAATTAAATGTTGATATGCTTTTTCTATTAATACGTACTTTCCATCCTGAAACACCATCATATAAATCAGTGCTTCAGCCAGCTGAAGTAAGCATGTGCAATTTCCAAGTAGTCTTTCTCTGTACATTCCAGTCTTGATTTAATCCAGGTTTATCTCAGCTTTATAGCATTAGCTGATTGGGAACAGGTTTAAGCTTAAGTGGACAAAGCCACCCTGAAATTGGAGTGAGAGTGTTCATATAGAGTATCACATTAATTATCTGGAACAGGTGCAAATTCTGTGTGTAGAAATCTTCATTGGTGTTCATCTTCATCATCTCTTCTCCTTTTTACTGAACCTCTCTCTGCTCCCGTGTTTGTCTTCTTTCAGCTGTCCCAAGGCTGTAGCAGAATTGAAGTGAGTGGTGTCTGAAAATTCAGAGAAAGCTCTGCACAGTCAAAATTTTAGTTATTTTAACATCGATGAAGGCACATCAGAGGGTGGTGCAGTGAATTTGTTGGATGGGAGATGCTGGAGCTCCCTGTTGCTTTTGGTACAGCAATCAACTCTTGCATTCTTCTTCACAGGTAATCCGATAATTGTAAGAAAAGCTGGTTCACTCAACAATTTTTGAGTGAAACAGAAAGTTTTGATGGAAATGCAGTTTAAAAACTGAACAATTTTTTTTTTTTTTTTCCCACTTCTTTACTTCTCCTTTCTTTCCATTTTGCCTGTGGAAAAGATGAAGAAGTACGAAAAGAAAAGCCAAAGGCGTGTGGAAAACTGACAGTACTTGGACAATACCAAACAGAGTAACAAAATTTGCCAAAGTAACAACAACAAAAAAAGACAATCCTTTTTTTCTGAACTCCCAGTTGATAGTGACTTATCACATTTCTTCATGAGAGTTTGTTCAAAGAAGAATTTTCCATTTCTCTCAACAGTGCTGCAGAGCGGGCAGTCCCTGTGCCGATGGGGCAGCCTGCTCACTCAGCTCCAGTGCAAGGACTTATGCCGCTCCCTTCTCCCTTAGCTTAAGAAGGCTGTGAAAACAACTGTCAGAAAGTCAGCCTCGCTCACTGCCAGGGTTGTGTTTTTGAACTAGTGACACAGGATCTGCAGTTTATTATCAGCCTTCTGCATTCTCCTGGATGTTGCACAGTGATTGTATTTTATAACTAGGTCAAAAATATGCATGGGTAATTTAATATGCACTTGGAAATTGCCAAATAACTTAACTGGTCTGTCCAACACAGCAGTCTGGAGCTGAGAGGCCAGCACCTCACCCTTGGAAGGAAGAGGGAGAAATAAATCCATAATGGGCAGTTAGGCAACAGCCAGTCAGCTGGGAAGCTTCTGATTAACCCCTGTTACCAAACACATGGCTAATGCTACAAGAGAAGTCTTTTTTTTCTTTTTCTTTTTTTTCCCCCTAATTCATATGAAATAGCTTATTATACGATATTATTGTGAACATTCTCCTTATTCATGTATATTTGAATCATATTAAATTATTGACATCAGTGATATCTTCTGGTCATGCTTCGTGTAGGTTAATTAATGCTGGGAAATCTAGGATTCCTAGCATACAATGAGAGTCATTATGTATTAATGATTAGGTAGATATTAATTACATTTAACAGCAAACATTTTTCTCAGAATCTAGTTGTGTATGTACGGTGCTAAAAGCATCATCGGTGAAAATATGCAGCAGTTCTCATTGCACTCTGTTGAGGTCAACACTAGTGCGTCCTGCTTTGTAAATTTTCTCGATTAGCTGTGTACCTGGGAAAAGGATCTGTGACAATTTTAGGCGTACTTTTTTGGAGGTCAGGGGACTGTTGCTTGCAGAAATGATGGTTATGAAATCTCTCTTTCGTTAGCAAAAGGAAAACTGTTTTCCTTTTGGTTGCTGTGTTCATCCTCTCAAAGACAGCTATTGCTGAGTTTGAAATGGACCCTTCAGAAGACTGAGCGTGGCTGCTTCCCACCACTACAGCAAAGGGACCATCAGGTATTATAGAGGTAGTGGTTTCTTTGCTTTTGATTCCTCTTTAAATGTCTCATTACCGTAGATGTTGGTTTCCGTTTTGAAGACTTACAAGCCCAGTACAGTTGGACTAGGTTTGCAGAGAAAGCTGTATTAGGAGACCTTGAGGAGGAGACCAGGGCATGCCTGTATAATGTCCTCCTGAAGCAGGTAGAAAGCCCTAACATGCTTCAGTAGTCAGCGAAAAGACTGTTGATGAATTTAAAACCACTTGTTTGAACTGTGAAAAGAATGAGTCACAGATCATGATGACCAATGCAGAATAGCCTTTTAATTGTTTGAACATTAGCCTCCAGTTGGAAGTAAGTTGAGAAACTGGGTCACCCTGTTTATTTGGATAATGTGACCTTTCTGCTATCCCTTCCCCTGGCACCACTAGTGTTGGGTGAAAGTCTGGCTTCACGGAAGCCGGTGGCAGAGTCCCTGTTGATTTAGATGGAAACAAGCCTGCACACATTGGTATTTACTCTGGTTTCCTAATTCTCAGTTCTTTTCCCTGTGTTTTCTGAGCTCTTTTCTGGCTTCTCCTTCCATCATGACCACGACCAGCGCAGCACCTTTGTGTCCATTATGAAACACACTCTTAATGAACCTTTGACTTGGATGATTTTCTTACAAAAAGGAAGGTAACCCCTGTGGCTTTCCTTGATGGGTGAGGAGCTGTCACTCTGGGCCTGCTGTCTGCTCAAGCTAAAAGCCAGCTTCAGGCACAAGGGACAGGGCTGAGAAAGATGGAGAGAGAGCTCTGAGTCTCCCAGTCTGCTGCTGGCTAACACAAAACATGGCTGGTTGGAAAACCCCTGTTTCTCAGCTTTTGGGAGGCCACATTGCCTTCCCCCACACCGGCTGGCAGCAGGTTGGGTCAATTCCGCTATTGCCAGACCTGGCTTAAGTGTATAAATTCCGAATTTTGTCCCCGAGTTCTAAATATTCTTGGTCCCTTTGGTCTTTGAATGGATTATATGATATTTTAAGAGTCTCATTCAGAACTGTTGGCAAACACTGGTCAAATACTGGTTGCCTGGAGAGGGATGGTATCCCCATCCTTGGGGATACTCGAAGGCATCTTGGACAACTTCGGCACTGAAGCTGTATCCAACTTGATAGATGGCCCTACCCTGAGCAGAGGTGTGGGACTGAGGACACTCACGTCTCTCTTCTAACCTGAAGTGTGCCATGGGAAAAAATTTCGGTGCAGAACTTCCACCCTTGTTTTGTGACAGCTGCAAGTAGTTGTATTTCAACAGATACTTTGTGCATAAGCGCATTTTAATGACTCTGTACAGGACCGCACTGCAGATCTAGAACTAATTGTATTCAGCTCTGTTTTCTGTGTTTCTATGGGTTTATTAGGGAACTCAGCACTAGGGAACCTGAGATTACATATCCATTCAAAGCAGGTTGTCTTTATGTGTTGAGGCAATTTTGCTTTACTCAGATTGGAAGTTACTTGTTTTGTTTCCATTAAACTAGATGAAATACTGTTTTTTCTTACTGTTCTAGCCCACTCGCGCTTGTTTTTTTGTCCCTGGGAGGCAAGGAAGGATTAGCTCTGTGGGTTAAGTAAGGAAAGGAGGTGTGTGGGTGGGTTGGTGACATACTGCAGTGAGGTGGAGATAAGCCAGTTACTGAACCCAGGTTGCTAGGGAGCCTGCCACTACAGAGCTAGCGTTATTGTCCAGTTGTTCATACACGGCAAGGCCCATCCGTAGATTGCAGAGTGGAGCATTTATTCACATTTTTACGAGGAGCCTTTAAGTGGCCTTATGCTGAAGTTACAGTGCTGCTGCTGCTTCAAGAGATGGTCCTTCCTTACCCTTGTTCTCAACATCTCTTTACTCTGCACTGTTTGTACCAGAAATGTGTGCACAGGAGGTGACTGGCACACGGACTGGGGTGCTGCTGGTTGGTGTGACAGACCTCTTAGTCCCTCCTAAACACTGGTTCATGCTGGGGAGCACGCAGCTCTGCAGCACTAAGATATATTGGCTGGCAGGTCACAGTATCTCATGTGTTTTCTCTGCTTATCTTTTGCCAGTGCATGCTGCAGCCCTAGGTTTTCCTTATGCAGGATAAGGCATTGAAAGACTTTTCCTCTGTAGTCCGAGTTTTGTGGGTGCTTCTGTGACCGTAATTGCTCTACTGAGCTGAAGTACTGAACTGTGGTCTTTAAGTACTTGAAAACCATTTACGTTAGGAAATACCTAACACCTGTGAATTAATTGCTATGGACTGAAAATTGTTTGGAGTGTCACTCTGAAGGTAATGTTGCAGGTTTACGTTACTTAAACCTCTGGGAATGTACTGACTTCACAGCTGCAGCACTACTTACACTTTCAGATAATGCCTCTCATTTTAAAAAATGTGAAACTAAACTTGAAATGCCCTGGGCAGCCTGGTTCATCATATTTCTGTGCAGGTGTGATTGCAACAAATGCTCTCTTCATAGCTTAATACCCCCATGCTGCCCCGCATCCTTGTCCCATTTTGAGCATCCCGCCACTGTGGCAATCACACCCATGGCAGATGGCAAGAGGGCAGGAGCAGCTGCATGCACCAATATTTTGCAATCAAAACCAAAAGTATCCCGGTAAGATAAACACTGTGCAACAACGCATGCTTCTCTCTAACAAACTGCTCTCTAACATAGGGATGGAGCACAAGGCGCCTGAGAGCTCACAGGGAAATTTGGTGGTTTTTATTACCTTTAGCTAATCAATACAGATGCTGTCCCACACACTTTTTTAGGCATTTCCAGCAGAGGGTCTTTGCCATCAAATAGGTCATATTATTCTCTGAAAGGAAAAAATAAATCCCCTAAAATGGCTTTATTATAAAAGAGATTTTTCAATAAAACTTTTAATTTCCTTTCTACATAGCTATAGGCCAAAATACGCGCACACACACATATCTTCTGTCCTTATAGATAGGTAGGAAAAGGCCTGGAGATTTCAAGGCAGAGGCATAGCCCTGCAAGAAAATAAAAAAAAGAAGAAGAAAAATCCCAGGAGTATAGAACATGGAGAATTCCAATATCGGTGTTTATTAGTTTTCATATCTTCCCTTATCTTTTAAAAATAGATTTCAGGATTAAAAACATGTGTCACAAATGCAAAATCATCTAGTGCATTTCACCTTAAAATGTTACCGCATTATTTACAATTTCTAGATAAGTGGTTAGAGACTATAATTTCCCTAATATCTGTGGAAAGGTTATTAAGCTGTTTAAATCGCAGGTGGGAAAAGCAGCGTGCAGAAAACTCATGTATGTTTCCCTTCACCCTCTGGTGCCCTCCCCTTCCCCCTTGTTTTGTCCCCTCCTCAGCTCTCAAACTCTGATTCACTGTCACCTTTCCTGCAGCTAAGCTGCGTCAGCCCAGAGCTCATTCAGAAGTCAAAAAAAAAAAAAAAANAAAAAAAAAAAAAAAAAAAAAAGATTATCTGTTTGTATAAAGATCTGGCACTTTAGAGTAAAAATGTTGAAATGAGAAACACTGGCTGTCTATACATTTTCTTACAACTTTGCTTAGCATTACTGGCCTAGGAACCACTATTGTATGATCTTCTTTTCAAGTCTACTCCTTTTACTGCTAGCTTGGTAAAGCTGTGAATTTGTCTTAGTCCCCAGTGTCAAATGTTAGTCTGAGAGCCCCATTCCCTTATGGGGCTGTCACTTGCAAGGGCCTTTCTATACCCCTCACATTCTCACTGCTCCTAGGAAGCACACATTTCTGCTGTTATGAATTTTATTAATATTTTTTGCAGTTTTCCAGACTGGTCTGGAGAGCTGTGCTTTGATCATGGTTCTGCTATGCAAGAGCTGTGCACACCTAGCTGAAGAGAGGGCTCCTGAAGCACCGTGCTGCTGCTGCTGCTTGGTGGCCTAACTGCAAAACGGGGGGAGAGGGAACAGGGGAATTCAATTGGAGCTGGTCTGCAGATGGGTTTTTCCCATGGATAGAAACCAAAAGCTGACAATAAATTCATGTCAGGTGAAGGAAACATTTTCCTTTGCCTCAGCAGAAAATTTTTCTTTATTTTCCTTTAGCCATTTAAGAGCATAAAGCTTTGATAAACCCCTAAACGAAACATTTCTGTGAAGCAAAACAAGTTCATTTAGAGGATGTTGAAATTAAACATTTACCATTCAAGAATTAATTATCTGAGCCAAAACCGATTACATGAATTCAATCTATATGTTTCTGAGCACTTTGCAGAATATGAATATGTATTTATACCCTCCTGTCAGAAGTCCCTTGTCCTCTCCTCCTGTGTAATGGGAAGAAAAAGGAAAGTTATGATCCTCATTTTACAGATGGGAAAGCAGGGCAGATGGTGAACTAATCCCAAGTCTTTTATTAGAATCACAGCATCATGGAATCACGTAGGTTAGAAAAGACCTCCAAGATCATCCAGTCCAACTGTTAACTTAGCACAGGCAAGTCTACCACTAAACCATGTCCCTAAGCACCACATCTACACATCTTTTGAAGACCTCCAGGGATGGTGACTCAACTGCTTCCCTGGGCAGCTGGTTCCAGTGCCTCACAACCCTTTCAGTGAAGAAATTTGTTCTAATATCCAACCTAAACCTTACCTGGTGCAACTTGAGGTCTTTTCCTCTTGTCTTACCACTTGCTGCTTAGGGAAAGAGAACAACCCCCAGCTCGCTACAGCCTCCTTTGAGGTAGTTGTAGAGAGCGATAAGGTCTGCCCTGAGCCTCGTTTTCTCCAGGCTAAACAACCCCAGCTCCCTCAGCTGCTCCTCACAAGACTTGATCTCCAGACCCTTCTTTGGACACGCTCCTGCACCTCAATGTCTTTCTTGTAATGATGGGCCTGAAACTGAACACAGTATTTGAGGTGCAGCCTCACCAGAGCCAAATACAGCCATCCTATGTGTGCTGGTTATTCACCAGGTTTGTAGTTGCAGTACTGACCTTTGTGAAACCTTCTGGGCTGCAATTTGTGCAGGTGACAGAGTGCCCTGCATGGCAGGACATCCCCAGTGCCGCCAACGGCATGGTTGCAAGCTAGCCATCCAGGACAGGCACACCCTGCCTTGCTGTCTTGCTTCAGATGGAACAATGCAAGCTGCTGTGGGTTGCTGCGGGTCCTCTGGCCCCTCACCTCCAGCCCCATGGTTTAGAGGTTAGTAAAGCATAGGGGAAAAATTTATAATTGATTTGGACCTTTCCCACTGCTTGTGGCAAATCTAAGCCCACATGCTTGTCCCTGGCAGCTCCCCTGTGGAAATCAGTGGGGTGTTTGCAGAAGGGGTCTAAGAGCAACCACATGCCTCCAGATTAAAGAAAATACCTCAGCTCCCAGGAAAGGGAGCTGAGGGTTAAATCCTGACTTCTGGGAAGCACAGGCTGTGATGGGAGAGAAAGAAGATATTCCTACTGCACAGCTGTAAGTGTTCAAACCAGAAATGTGATTCTGAGGATTGCCAACAGCATCACAAACTGCCACGAAACTGTCCTGTCATCAAATGCTCATGAAGTATCACTGAAAAGCCTACAACTCTTGCTTGAGTTGCTCCATGTCTACTAACACAGTCACCTCTCAGTTTAAAGAAATTGCACATCTCTTAAACATGAAGTGCTCATACAAAATGAAGGGCAACGGCATGCATCCTGTGGTCTGAATTGCCTAGAAGTTCAGCCTATGAACCTGGATTTGTGTGTATATGCTTGAAATTATATAAACTTCTAAACGTTTATTTTCCAAATTTATACTTGCGTATAAATTTACATTGCTTTTTACATGACTGTAGCTACATAAAAATAAAATGTATACTCTACATGTATACTAAATGTGACAGCTTTGCACCTGGCATATGCATTTGCTCAGACTACAGAGTTTTTGGTGGAGAAATGACACAGGCAGTGCTCACTAGAAATGAGACGTGAGCTAGCTCAGTAAAAGCCATATTCATGGCCAATTTATGTTCAAACTCTAAGCAAAACTTCTTACAGGGTTTCAAGAAGTAACACACTATTTGTAGTCCCCAGCAAAAATCCTGCCTGACTCACTACAAAAATTTCAGTGGGCTTCAGATCAGATTATAAGCAGCCTCTCTGAGGTGTATTTTTGACCTCCCTCTGTTCTGAAGGAAGAGATGGATAGAAAAATCAGGCAAGGATAAAGAAGAAGGAGCCTGTGGAAAATGTTTTTGTCAAAGTGAATGGGATGACCACTGAGCTCCGACCGCAGTGTGAGGCAAGCCCTAAGCTGTGGTTCTGTGTTGCAAGGCTCGTCCTGGCTTTGGAGGCTGCCCCACTGCCACCTCCTCTCGTCCCAGTGCCCTACAGGCTCTGCAAAGGATGCTGCTGTCAGGACAAGGGCCTGGGCAAAGACAGAAAGGGGAGAGAGGGAGCCGGAATTTTGCCAGTGACAGGGCCTCACCCTCCAGCCCTGCCTCTCACAAAAGCAGGCTTTGCTTCTTTTTTCCCTCTTCTGTACTTTGGGAAACAGCAAAATAGGCAGTGGTGTCTGCAAACAGGCACTCTGGCCAGTGTGAAGATTTTTGTGGGTTTCAGAGCAAAACACAGGAGTAAGGCATGATTCAAGGAATTAATGCCATGGTTATTCACTTAGAGAAGCTGTCTGGCAGAAAGTAAAATATGGACGGAAGACTAAAAGTTTTGCTTTGAAGATGCCCTTCTGGAGGCTGGAGTCAGCAAGCAAAGAGGTGAATGAGACTTGGGGTAGAGCACAAGGGGCTTTAAAGATGAGGCACTTGCCCTTGGATTTAGTAGGCATGGAGTAGTCCATGGAGGTGGCTTAACATAAAGAAGCAGCTGGGGAACAGTCTTTGCAGTGGTGTTACGAGTGCTGAAAGTGGGAAGTGGGGCCATTTGGCAATGATGGAGAAAAAGCTATTGTTGACCTCAAGAGAGGAGCTGCCAAATGGTGTAGCTTGGTCATCTCATGGGTGCCCAGATGACACGGGTAGTGTCTTAGACAGGTTGGGTGGAGCCAGCTGGAAGATGTTGAGGTGCTCCGGAGGTGTGGGCAGAGCAACGGGTCTGGGTTGAAGGTGGAGTTCCTGGCTATGTGAAGCATCAGGCATGTAGCCTTCATGTTGACCATAGGCACATATGGGAGAGAGAGGGCTTGAGGGGACAACTAAGAGCTCAAGTGCCAAAATTAAGCTTCAGCTGACCACTGTTTATCACTGGAGGAATCAGAGAGAGGCTGACTAAGATCTGTGCTTTAACAGAGACTTCAGCTTGACAAGAGTCCTAAATTAGGGATGAGCAAGTGGATGGAGATATAAACTGCTATGAGTCTCTTCCCAAGCCTCAAACAAACCAGCCATTGACTTTTATTGCTTTCTCTGCCTTTCCACTTCCTTAATTTGTGTGGAACTCCAAATGAAAATGTCAAATGCTGGTTTTCTAGTGTTTCCAAGAGAGATAAAATCAGAAAAACTGCCCAAATTAGCTTTGTTAATATTCTTGGCAAGATATTCCATATAGATTTCTAGATCAAAAAGTGATTTTGATCTAGACATTTGGATACCTTCCAAACATCTGGACTTCTTGAAGTTAGCTCAACTTTACTCCATCTACTTTTGTTGTTTTTCTTGTTGCACTATTGAAAGTACCACAAAAATACTGAAGCACAGGAGGAACAGGCTTATGGGGAAGTTTTCCAGGAATGAAATACATGCACTTCGCTAGATATGATTGAAGAGCTGTGACAAGGATTATCTTCCAGGCATCCTGTCCCCTCAGAAGGAAAGTGAAGCATCTGTGGAGCAAAACCAGTATGTAATTAGAAGTAATGGAGTCCTGCTAAGGCTTCGGCTGTGGCTACTGGTTCCATCAGGTTCTTAAAGCATTTACTTGTGGTCTGTGGAGAGCTGGCAGGACATGCCTCTGACTCCTTTTTTTTCCACGCTATTTCTTGTCTGGGGAGAGCAGCTGGAAATTTTCTTTAAACATTCATTATAAGCTGCAGCTACACAAGAAGATGAGCTGATCAGTTGTGACTGCAAGTTATAGTCATCAGCATTTCCTATCTGCCTAGTAATATCAGAGCAATTTCCTAAGGAAGAAGAGACAAAGGAGCAAGATAGAATGCAGGAAGAAGCAGACAGAGAAGAGCAGGATCAGCAAACTGGGCATTATTATGAACTGAAAAAAAAAAGATGTGTGCAAAGAAGGGGGAACAACAGGGCTTGGGGACAGTGTCATGGAAAGGCATCCAAGCAGATGGTGCTCTGATATGCTCTGACATACAGAGGGGAAAATTGAACCCCACTGTACATGAGGAACGAGGTGCTGAAAGACATTCTCCCAACCAGGTTTATTAGCAGGCCAAAGCACAGGTGCTGGTCTGTGTTGTTTCCACTGTATCTTAAGTAAGCAGGAAATCCTCCTGACATTACATAGCCAAAATGTAGAAAGGGTAGTGGAGGCTGAATGGCTGGAAAGACAAAGAGGGGGAGCAAGAAAGGTCAGGGTGCTTATCTGACCAGGTTATCATTGATCATGACACTAAAAATGAAGAATTCCTATTACGGCTGTGAATTCTCTCACTGTTTTTCACACTCTCTTTCAAGTGCCGTTTTCTCAAGTGTCTATGGAGATCTCAGTATTATGTTTCTCAAAGCAGGGGGTGGATATCTGATAACCTATTTGTCAGATGTTGATAAACTAGGACAGTTGCACACTAAGGAATTTCTTTCTAAATTAGAGTAAAAAGAAACTTGAGATGTGATTATTATATGTTTATCTGGAACTGGTTTTGTATGGATTTTATAAAGTTTATTCTCATCAGATTTTTTAATGGGATTCATCACATACCAGTTGTATGGTCTGGCAAATGATTTCTGCTCTCAATTGTAAAGAACCATGTTGAACAGAGACTACATTCCTTGACTGGCCAAAGCTGAATCAATACTTCTTCTCCTTTTCTAAACTCTCTGATCCAATGAAATGCTTAGAATAATCTAGTATCAAAGAAGCTATTTGTAGTTGTTTTGCAGTATATGCCATGGCAGTGAAGCAGGTGTAAAATCCAAAGAGAAAGGTCAATACAGTCTGCCTGTGGAACCAGGACTTTTCTGGAAAGGTAAAAGAAGGAATTAGAAAAATCTACAGTATTTGATTTTTTACCAGCTTGTTTTTTCAATTGTTGCCTGAAGTACATACTTTATATCTGGTTCATGTGATGCTTCATGTATTTAAGGTACTACACAAATTTTGGGGGCAAGGGTTCCTTTCTGTATGTGCAAATTATGTGTTCCTTTCAGGTTGTAATTGTGACTTTGGCTTCTTCTTTAGAGTAATGTGTGCTGTGTGACTTGTTCTAATGCTTAGGTTATTCTATTTTACAGTGATCATAACTTGTGTAAGACTCTTGTCATGGCCCAAATAAAATAGGGGTCATACAATATGCTTTTGATCTTTGATGATGTAATCTTTCAGTTGAAGCAGTGTTACTCATAGCATTACACATGGAGGTCCACAGCATCTCAAAAGTTTCAACAGTGGAGGTATGCAATTTGATAAATAAAGAAGTGGATGCAGGTGCTTTCTGCACTGCTTTTGAGCTTGCAGCAAAACATTTTAGGTAGACAAAGGCAGCAGTCATATCTATGTCAGCACAACAGGGCAGGAAAGTAGCTGTGCCTTTTCCTCAGCGAAGCATGGAAAAAAAAGGAAAGGACTATATGAGCATGAGGACACTGGTCTTGAGCACATATCCGCAGAGAGGGCAAGAGTTTGACTCAAGTTTTCAGTGAACTGGCAAGTTTTGCATGAGCACACAAGGCAATTTAACATGCCTTTGGGAATCTGAGGACAGGCTATATTGCTGGTGTATGCAAAGCCAAAGTGTATACTAATATACTGTAGAGAATTCTGAAGCAGGTAGAGTTTAGCCTTGAAATTTTAACTCCTGTACAATTGTAAATACAGATAGCCAGTACAGGAATTAGCAGTAGACCAAGACTGCCAGTTGGAGTGGTGGAGAAGCAGAAATAATACAAGTATAGTAAAGATCAGAAAAATAAAAGAAAGGAAATGAGATGCTGCTTACAGTCTTTTAACTATCCATGATCCCATATATGGCTGAAATGATGTACTGAAAACACTACTATGAATTAGAAGTAATAATGTGATGATCAAAAATTTCCCTGAAATTTCATCTCATTTTAAATATATTGACCTAATCCTCATTTAGTACCTCTGATATCTTACAGTACCTTACATTAAAGTTACCGTTTACCTTACACTACCATTTGGCTCATTTATTGACTTGAATCTCCCCCCACCCCAGTTGTTGGTGAGAGGCAGGCTGAAAAATACAACGTGGTATTATTTTTAACTCTTTTAATCTCACGATGCTCATGTATATGTGTGTGTATGTGTGTAGGTTTATATGTATACGTATATATTTATCTATGCAAGCAAATGTACACTACTATTATCTTGAAGCAATCAACCAAAATTCCACTGTGATAGCAGTATCTGTCTTGTAAAATGAAGCATGTTGAATGGCTGCTGCAGGATTTTTTTTTAATATGAGTTGTATAACAGATAAATTGTTAAGAGTTTTGAACTGCAGGCAGTGAAACGTTTAGGTGTACAAAAAACCTCAGTTGTCAGTTTACATCTAGCTGTCACAATGGGCACTGAAATTTCTTCTTCAAGTATTCTCTAAACCTGTCAGGTTACTGTCTAATCCCAGAGGTTCCCAGTATCCATATGCATCAAAGCTGACACCCATAAATTTTCCCAAGGTCCTAATAGCTACATCCAGACATAGACTTAGGCACTTTAACTGAGGCTTAGCTAGAATTTAGATACATAATCCCAAAACATTTTGAAATGCCCTGCTCATCTAAATTCCCCTAGCATCTCATTTTATAATGGAAGGCTTCCTAAGTGCCTCATGTTTCACTTTTTTCATTCCCAATGTGCCCCAACTTTGGCAGAGCAGACAAGTTTAAAACCAAACTGATATCCAAGCCTACTGGAACAAAGAGCTAGGTGTCTTTGCAAAAAGGAGAGCTCTGTGCAGAAGGCTTTCACAGGGCACACCTAACTTGCATCAAAAGGATTAATGTACTCATTAAAAAAAAAAGAGTTACAGCAACTAGTTCATTCAAGAAGACAACAGGAGAGTGATGGAGGGAGGTGTGCAAGGGGAGGAGGATATGGCTATCAGACAGGAGGAAAGACAATGGGGCTCCTGTCTCTGCTCCCAGAACTGTTTATGCATTTCAGATTGAATTACTGGATGAAGTAGTGAGCAGTGATAGGTCATCAGGTCATCACAGGTGAGCTACCCTGACCGCATAATCACAGAGTAAAGTTGTCTGGCCTGGTTTCTTTCTGGGCTGATAGTAAAGCCCCATAGTAGAGATGGTGGAACAGTTTCAGTATGAAGAGATGGAAAGCCTGTGACTTGCTGATTAGAGTAGGTGGAAGGTCTGTGTTGGTACTCCTCAGGCAAAGGTAGGAATTGGTCCCATATCTTCTTTTTATGTTGTCTAACATAAAATGGTTGGCCACAACCATTTAAAAAGAAAAATGCTCTGAAACAACTGGTGTAGGCACCTTACTTCTAGACACAAGACAGGAGTGCACAGTGGGATTAGGCCTATCGGTCAACTTTGGGCAGCTGTGAGGAATAAGGCAGTTGCCTGACTACCAGGAACAGGTATTTTGGGCTCGCTTCTGAGATACCTCCATCTTACAGGGGTGCAGAAACAGTTCTATGCTGAAGACTGGTTGTCTAGCATGAAGGTATCATAAGCATAGCTCTGAGGTATGTAACATGTACTAGACCGATACTAAGTATCTTGAAATGAAAAGATCTGTGAAAAGAAATGGGAAATTCCCTAAACTGAAATCCTCAAACTGACTTCATTAGAGCCAGGGCTCTGCACATGTTCAACACAGCTTTCTGCTTGGCTTCCAAGGCTGCATCTTCTCATAGGAGAGATCTGATGCTTAAGATAATCCTTCCATGAAAAGTGCTTTTTCTTCTTTCATTCTCAGCTATATTCTTCTGAAAATCGTGTTGGTGGCTTAAAGGACAAAGTAAGATTGGGGGGAAAAAAATCCATGCATTGTAGCTATTTTGTAGTATGATTTTAGCAGCTGGAGACAGGGTGGAAAGCCAGGCTGATGTGATCAGCCAGCTGTTCTCAAGGCAGTTAACACTTACTTCCTTGAAGTTAAGATTTTCTCTTCTGGATGGTTGTTGCTCTCCAAAGGGGTGAATGTAGAGGGAAGGATAAGATACATGTGTAACTTATCTTAACTCATTAATGAAAAAATGCTGAGTATAGTCACTAGAGATAGCAAAATTTGCAAAGAGGATGGCTGCTGATTTATGGCTTCCGAAGTGACATCTCCTTTGCCACTGAAGATGCTTTTACAAGAGAAGTCAGAATGACTGTAAATGGGTCAATTTGGCAAAAAATGAATGTGGAAGGCTTCTGGGTTTTTGTTTTTAATGTGCTAAAACAGTGCCCCCCGCCCTGCAGAACAATGTTGGTGTTTCAATGGTGATCACTCTTGGCGCGTGTCTTCAATAGCAATATGTATGTAATGGCACTGCTGCAAGGTGCTTCTGCAGGCTAAGCTATAGGAAATGAGTAAGAAATATTCCTTTCCTTTAGCACCATGCAGAAAACAAGGTTTTGTGGCTAAAGTGATGAATGAAAAATGTGGTTGCGTACAATGTTCTGGATAAATAACAACAACTGACTGCATTTTGGAGACTCCTTTGGGCTTTGTAAAACATTTTTTTCCAGAGAGACATGAGTGTCTTTTCATCAGACTTGAAGGATTCTCAAAATTGGCCTAGGGTCAGTATCAACATAAAGGAACACACTCAGCTTCAACAGCACTGTCTCTCTGATGATCACTAAATGATGTTCAGCAGCCTTCTCAGCTATCCCAAAACGGAACCACCTTGACAGCAATATCAAACCTTTTGGCCAATTGACAGCTGATTTCTTTACAAAGACCTTGGGAAAATCCAGTGAGAGAGAATTCATAGAAAAAGCACAGGTTAAATCATTTGGACTGATTTTTCCACACATGTTTTTTGATTTTCAGTATTTCTAAAATGACTTGTCTTAGAAACATAGACTTTGCTTTATACTGCTGGATTTATGGGAAAACAATAACTTCGCTTCTCAGTGCAGTAAAGATGTAATTATCAAATCAGATTCTAACTCTAGATACAGCAGAACAAATAGGATGTTCATTTGTTTTACATTCACAGAGTCACCACTCATTGACAAGACTCATTAGCAAGAAGAAATAAATACTAGCTGGAACCAGGAACAAAGGTAATTTTCAGTCAGCTTGGAGGCTTCTTGAGCGTTTTGTGTAGTCAGAACTTGTGTATGCAACCTCAGATCCCCAGAAATATATGGGTGTTTGATATGGGCTATGCAGTTAGCATCTCACCAGACTGTGAATGGTCCAGATTTTCAAATTCACCATGTCTTAAAATGCAGAAAGCACCTTCACTGAATTTTAACAACACCCTAGCAGGTGGGTGCCATCAATCCGAAGTTGCAATCAGAATTAGTGACTGACACATTTGTAAACCCTGCTAGATACTCCTGGCATCTTCAGACACCCAAATGCATTTGAAAGACCAGCTTTGATTCTTCCCAGCAGCTCCTGAGTGTGAAGGTTGGCAGATCACTTATGAACACTGTGGGTATTTTGAATGTTACATGAATTTTGTCAAAAATTTGGGAAGTCTTGATTTTGACACTATTCCTGTTGTTCCTGTTTTACTGTACAGTACTACATAGAGAATCATTTGCAGTTCCAAAAGCTTTAACAGCAGGAGCTAAACTTTGGCTAATCAGTGGCCTTACTCATACAAACCATTAGTCAACCTTGCAGCCAAAGCTTGGTCTTTGAATTCTGCTCCAATCTTACCTTTAAAGTTAGCAGGTGCTAATGAACGTATACTAATTGTACTTGTTATTTAATGCTACTAGGCAGGAGATTATTTTCAGGTAAATCACTGTAGTACAGAAGGATTCCAGGGGATATAGGGTACTAGAAGTGCTGACAAAGTTATTTACAACAAATCCGTGCGCTAGTTGCTCCAGATATTTCAGTTTTGCAGCCTGATACCCAACACTTGAAGAGTTGTCTCTCCCGTTGCCTTTCTGTGTGAGCCAAGATCCTCCCCATCTTTGAATGCCCAAAAGATATCATCTACCTGCTCTGCACGTCTTGTCCCTCTAACATTTAATTCTCATTTTTCTGAAGAGGCTCAGGAAAAAGGCACAGTCTGGAATCACACTGCCTGGACTGAAGCAAGCTATGCCATTGTCTGTCCCTGGCTACCTGTGCTGGATAATTCCGTCAAAGCCAGCCACGAATGCTGAAAACACTTCTGGGAGCCATTGAGGAGGTGGATCTGCAGCTGAGGTGTAACACAGGGGCTCTGAGAGGCACAGCGGGTGGGGAGGCAGGTGGCAGTGCTGTCATTCCCCATTGGCCAGGAGACTCAAAAGATGACCAGGCAAGTAGCAGTAATATTAGGAGAACTGGAAAAATATTGTGCATGAAGGAGGCATGTGATAAGGAAAGGATGAGGCCATGGCTTCACATCCTGGAAGTCTTTCAACTTTCCACACTTCAGCAGGGCAGAATGCCAGAACCCCACAGGTGTTTGCTTCATGCAGCTGACAATGAGGGGGTTGAGTTGCTCAGAGATCACTGCAGAGCTACAAAAGACATTGGCCTTGATGTGCACATTTGAATTATTATTATATTAATATTCTTTCTTAATATTGTCAAAGAAGCCAACATTTTTCCCATGAGAAATTCTGAATCTTTCCCTTCACTGAAATCTGGCCAGGGCTCCTGCTGACGGAAAGGTTAATAAAGGAAGTGAGCTATCCAAAGAGCTCTGACAATGTTTATTAATTTTTTTTTTTTTTGTCCAACATGCAGACTTATATTTTAACCTTCAGGATCTCAGGAAATACTGATGCATCAGAAAATGGATGTGACCCTCACCATAAATTGCTGGTGCCAATTTGGAAGTAAGTGAGAGTTATGCAAAAATTGCTTTCAACTGAAGCGTGGTTTTCAGATCATGGTTTGGATGCAGAAAAGACACATTCAGGGCTCTCCTTCCCTCTTAATCGCTCTTTTACTCTTTGTTTACTTGTTTGTTTGAAGCACTTTCATTTCTTTCCCTGTTGTTGCAGGATACTGTGATTGCACAGGCAGAGTTTCATACTTTAAGTGACAGAGTTGGATAAAAGGTTTCCCTGCCAAAGGCCTAAGTCCAGACCTTGGGAATAAATCGTAGAGCTTTACAGTAATATTTTAGAGATTTGAGAGCTGAGACTTTTAAACAAGCTTTTGCAGAATGGAGTTTCACTGGTTCATTGACTCATCTAAAATTAAACAGAGCATTGCAAAGAAAAACTGCTGTGGTAGCAAAACCCAATGAGAACTGAAAAAATATACAGCTTGAACAGAATTGCTCTAACAAGTGTTTCTAGAGTTAATTCTTCAGAATGCTGCAGTTATTTTGGGCTAGTGACTTAGAGAAGCCCTGAGCTCCCAGGACTCATGCACTGTGGGACAGCATGGAAGGAATCCTTAAATCTCTAGAATAGTTGGCCTTGGTCAGAAGTCTGAATCCAAAACTGGACTCAAGTTTGAATCTATTACGATGTTATGATTTTGAATGCTGGAAAAGCCCATTGTGGAAATGGTCATTGTCACAAAACTGAGTTTTGGTTTTCAGTGTGGGATATCTAAGATTTTGGTTTGGCTTTGAAAATATCCAGTTTTAAATCTTTGGTTAAACTCTAGTGGTCAGATTTCTACATGCTGCAAATTTTGAATGAGTTTTTTTGGTGTTAGAATGAAAGAAGCAAGATCTTTTGCCGTTAGTAGTATAGAAGAGAAGTCAGTCCCTTATTTGTACTGATTTGTACCTGTATGAACTGATGCAAGAAACTGAAGAATCAGGCTCTATATTTTCCAGAGCACTGACATCCACTTAACACACACTTTCAGGCTGCTGTAGTCCCTAACTCTTTCTAAGGATTCCTCTTGTATCTCATCTTACATTTGTCTTCCATGACATTTTTGACAGGGAATATGTCTTATCTATGTTTGAAAAGTGCTTTATAAATTTACAGCACTATATAAATCTTTTATAAGAATCAGAATGTAAACCTCTACCAGCTACAATAGCATGAGTGGAAAATTCTTTGTTCATTTCTCAATGACTAACTACTGCCTTTAGAGTTATATTTATAGGAAGATTCTTTGTGTGTGCTTTACTGTAAATGTTATTCTTAGAGGTGGAGTGGAAAAAACAGCAATTCAATACAGATCTTTTACTTTTCTTGAGTGGCAAAGAACTTTTTACAGTTATGTTGCATCCTTCAAGAAGACAGAAAGTAAGATGGGCCTTTAAAGTTATGTGCGAGTCGGACAATAAGGAGTATTTTGGCTGTTCTGGGGTTTATGGAGCCTACCTGAAAGGATTCCCCCCCCGGCCCCGCCAAACCCCTGCACTTTGCAAGCTTCCTCAGTTTGGGAGTTTTCTTAGCTTTCTTAGCATCTAATCTCCAATAATAGTTTCATCTGTAGACCAGGATAGCTTCATGCCAGGGCAGTCTGAGATGATTTATCTGTCCTTGTTTTAAGAAATCAAAAAAAGTATCCTTGGCTACTGTCTGCGTATGGCAGCCCTGCCTTTCATACAGAGCATCCCTACACGTTGGCCTGGCACAAGGCAGACATGGGAAACACGTGGTGCTCTGCACCTTCCCATGGCTGAAAACGGTTGCTGTATTCAGCCCCAGATGGCTCTGAATGTGAATGGCCAGATCTCCCTTGCCCTTCTGCTTACATCTCCCTTGCCCCTGTTTTGTACATGCTTGTGCAGGGCATGATGTAGTGGAAATCCCATCCAATAAATCAAGCTGAATTCCTTTACAAAACCAACATGCAGACATGCATCTCTTCCTGCTTTATTGCTGAGGTTCCTATTGAGGTTTCCTACTTATAATTTGTTTCACATAAGCTGATTAAAAAGTCATTAAAAAACAATCAAATATCTCCTTAGCTAGAACAGGATTACAAAGATGGAGCAATTATTCATTCTCCACCTTGCTAAGTTAATAGAACAGCTGCTGCCACCATTCTTTTAACACTGCTGATCATTCTTGGCCGAGCTTATCTCCACTGAAAATAAATATTTTGGTTTTTATGTCAAGAAGACTAACAGAGCCCGCCAGAGACAATGTGCATTTAGTTCTTGCTTATCTATACACATAAATCCATAGGATCCTACAAATACTGCTTGGAAGGGATCTCTGGAAATCATCCAGTTCAAACTGCTGCTCAAAATGGGAGTATCGCCCAACAGAAGACAAAGTCATCCATGGCTTTGTCCAGCCAAGCCTTGAAAAACCTCTGAGGATGGAGGTTCAACAGTGTTTCTGGACAGTCATTTCCAGCATTGTACCTTGTTTCTACTGTAAACG
This sequence comes from Chauna torquata, assembly GCA_013399475.1. Lineage (NCBI taxonomy): Eukaryota > Metazoa > Chordata > Aves > Anseriformes > Anhimidae > Chauna > Chauna torquata. The sequence continues at coordinate 16,759 of VXAL01005891.1, read as the reverse complement.
TTCACGACAAATTCATGCATGCTCTTTGTTTTTGTCAGACTAGCTGTAATAGAAAAATGGCCAATGGATTACCTTCTATTACAAGTTAGATATCCTGATATAAAAATGCAATCTCTTTTGCTCTGAAGACAGAGGCTGCCAGAGAATGGTGCATTGAGCAAAAGGATTCAGAGTGCTGAAGTTAATTTCATTAAACTACTAACCCACTGACATGTTGGTCATTTGCCTGTTTAGATGAAGTGCAAGAGCTTGGGGTGAAGTGCTCAGTGCAGATGAGACCAGCCCAGGAAGTTGATTTTGTCTTCTGAGGTCAGAGTATCAGCTGAAGTGTCTGAACAGAAGACAATGTGGTTGCGTATTCAACATACACATATACACAGAAGGAGAAGGAGAAATAGTGAACACTTTTGTGCAGCACAGGAGCTCTTTCCATTTGTGAATGGCTGCATTACCCAGAAAAACAAAAAACCCTAGACACAGATGGAAGTACCAGGCAAAAGTAAAACAAAACCATTTTACCACCTCACTCCCCAGTTACAAAAATGTTAAACGCTGGCAGAGCTGAGTTATTGCCATGTCTCTGCTCTATCTGTAGAACTAGGATTGCTTAATGTCTTGAGTTTAACAGCATAGGCCTCTAGCAGGAGAGTTAAAATTATATCCTAAATGATCAGTTACACCCACATGCTGTCTTTTCTCTTAATAGTAAGTTATCCAGAGAAGGATTTCTTGCAGAAAATTGTTTGAGAGGGCAGCATTGTTAGAGAAGCTGGAACAGTCAGCCTACCAGGAGGCTGCTGTCTGGTTTGCTGGAACAGAGGCAGCATGTGCTGCTGCACTGCTTAGAGTCTTGGGTGAGTTAAACTGGTGGGAAGTAAATGGAAAGAATTGTGCAGAGAATTAAATGCTCACCTCTGCTTTACACTGTAGTTGGCATGGTTGCTCAGAGAAGAGAGGGAAGTTCACAGGAACTGCATGTTCCTCTGGCTCTTTGCAATCTGAAAACTAAGATTTCTGTGACTGGACTTGGGGCTTCTCGTGTGCTGATTATTATGGCTGGAGCATTACGTTGTCTCCCCTAGGCAGCTGTTCACAGAGAGCTGCTACCTGAACAGGAGTTCCAGCAACGTGCTCACACCTCCTTTCCACGAATACCTCCTAACAGCTGTGTCAGAGAGCCCCCGAGGCCTCCGTGAACTCCTGCTGCAGGGTCAGTGCTGAACAGCGCGTGTTTCTTCCTCCATGCGGACGCTCAGCGCGGGTAGGAGTCAGACTGGTGTGGCATTGTTCCTGCACTTGGCACAGAAGTGCTGTATAATGTGATAATCCCTGTGGGTCAAATCTGGACTGTCCTTGGCCAAAAAGCTGTACTTGGAGGTAAACTTCTGACCTTGTGGCTTTTTTTCCCCAAAAAATGTTTTGGAAAGAAGTAATTGCTATCCTTTCATAAACTGTTCCTCAATCCAAGGATCTCATTTTCCTGTGTGCTACTGTGGTTTTTAAAAGAAACAGAGAACTCTTCCTACGGCCAAGAAACTCCAGCACAAACAATCAAGGAGGCACAGCACTGAGGCAACTGGATTCTTCTAAAAAAGATCTTTCTGTAAGGTCCGTAACTGTGAAGTCCCACTCACACTTCAGCTCGGGACATGAGAAATGGCAGTTCGTGTCTTGTACATCAACTGAGTAACCCACTGAGCAAAGGGCATTTATTAAACAAATACTTTTNGCTTTGAACAAAGTTAAGAAATGTCAGACTTGAGGCTACCTAAACCTTAATCAGACCCCTTCATGTCGGGCTTCTCCAATTCCTCCCTTTTTTTTTTTTTTTTTGAAAAAAGATTGCACTTGACACGTTGTTGATCTAGCAATGAATGAAAAGCAGCATTTCTAGAGAGAGCTTTTAAGCACTCTTTGGTTCAGTGCTAGCATGCATAGGATAAGTATGTATCTACAAGTTGAGACATGCAGTACTTTATCCTTAACTTGTGGGCTTTTGTAAGTACTCTAGGACACAGTGTGCCAAAGGAGCTTGTACAAAGGAGGAACTTTAGCTGACAGAGTGGTAGTCTAATAAATATCATTCTTTCTAGAGGCAACCACAATTGCGTTAAAAACAGAAAAAAAAAAAAAAGTACAGTTAAATGTATATTACAATGCAACATATTTAGGTTGCACATTTAGAAGGAGGAAAAACTGCAAAGCAAGATAAATCTGCGTATTAGTCAGTATCCTCATGTGCTATAGTAATACTATCTTACATGTAAGGGTGAAGAGGATAGTAGATCTGGTTTACTGCCCACAGAATACTGTCTCCAATTTTTTAAGCAACCTTCACTTTGCTTCCTCTCTTGCATGTTATAATTTTAATATCTCCAATAATTTTAGCTGCAGCTCCTTGTGGCTTCAAGTCAGACTACACAGACATCTACCAGCCTGATTTGCTGCAATCAAGTAATTGATCATTTGTAGACTATATCCTCATTTGCACCCTGTAATTGTGTTGAAAGTTATTTGCAAATGTAGAAATCCGTGATTTAAGAGTCATGCCCTAAATGTGCTGTAAAAGAAAAAAATCAAAGAATATGATTTAAGATCCATGTGATTTCCATTTCAGAGACGGTTACCCATGCAGATGTTGAAGGTGGAGAACCACCCTGAGGCAGCATGGATTGACTCTTAATTTATTTCCTACTGAGGGTGAAACCCTATGTGATAAGGATTGGGATGAGAGAGGGGAGTCATTTAGCTGCACTGTCTACTGTCCTCCTAACCTTTTCTAGACAGCCCTGGCACCTCTGCCCTCTTGCATCCCTGGCTGGTGGGGGCTGTTACCAGCATGTGCTCCCCACACAACTCTTACGAGAGCATCACTGCTGCTGCTCTATATTGCCCCAATGCCAGATGGAAACCAACAGAAGGGACAGCGCCATTTGCAAGCAATGGCTTTCACACTCTTTCAAGTGACAAAAGCAGCTGCAGTGCCCACAATGGGCCCCCTCCTTGCTGACTGTGCTCTCTGAGCCCTGTCTTTGGGCTGCAGGACCTTGCTGGGGGCAGCTGTGTGCCCTGGATATCCTGTCACAGGCAGAATTCCTTCTCTCCCTCCCAGCCGGCCCCATGGTTTCCACAGAGGAAATTAGGGCACAGACTTTGGGAGCCGAGGCACATGCAGATGTGATGCTCTGGGTGATGATTCGTCCATATATGTGTTTATCTATGCAGGGACATAGCTGAGAGTGGCCAAAGTTGTCCAGTCCTGTCCAAGCTTTTATATATCCAGAGACTCAGTCGCATTAAGGAATCTGAACGAACTGGACATATGATAACTTTTAAACACCCTGAACTATTGCTTATACCACTGACGGTGCCTTGGGGACAGTCGTCCCTTCATGCTCGTTGGAACAAAAAGCAGTGCAGTGCAGTGGGCACCAAGTGGCTCTGATCTGCTGCCAGTGCACACAGAACACCAGCCCCTTTGCATGGCTAGTCTGCAAAGGACTTCCAAAACCACCCAGGCAAGCTAGAAGCTCTCGTGTAAATTTCAGAGAAACCACTATAAGCTGCTCAGCTCAGAGACAAAGAGTTGTCTGACTTGAGAGGTGGGAACTCAGATGAGATTCCGAAGTCTGAGTGTCAATGCTCACATGCTGCCCCTGTGACATTTCTGCTGGTGGCCTGAATGCAGGCTGTTCTTGCCCTTGGCACGGAACATCTCATGTATCTGTACCTCCGAGCCAGCCCACCACTGTCCAGGAGGACCAAGCTGGGCAGCCTGCAGCACATGCTCCTGTGAGCCATGTCCTCCTTCGCCAATCTGCCTGTTTTGGCCAGTCCTCCCTGGTGCTGTTAGTCCTCCTTCCTTTCCACACGAGCAGGTCTGTGATATTTTTGCTTTTCTTTGGTCCCTTTCTCCTCACTGTTGGCAAAACAGCCATGTCATAGGGGCTTGAGGTGGAGGAGTTTTCTCTTCAAAGCTGTAACCCTGCTGCTGGTGTTTACTCTGAGTGTTCCTTATCTGGGCTCTTGCACTACCTTTCTTGTTTGGTTCTGTCGACAGCACTTTTTGACCCACAGCATGTAAGCATCAGAATCAGATGTGCTTCAACACACTCTGTTTCCCATATAATATGACAATATGGATATTTCCTGGTTTATCACAAGCAACTTTTGGGTAAATAAAAGCAAAGCCGTAAATCTCCAAGGTTATGAAACAAACTGTTATCAAACACAATCCTTCACAAAGATATGTTGTAAATTTGAAATGAATGAAGTACTAACACAGAAATTGGTAGTATTGTCTTCTTCCAGGCAAACTCGTGCCAGGAATTCACATGGTCCATGAACTCCAAACCTGTGATAGGCCTCTGTCCATCGGTTCATTGAGGGACACCAAGATGCCCATATTGTGGGACTAAAACTGGATTGGAAACCTAGGCTTCCTCTTTCCGGTGCTAACCCACAAGGAGTTTCAAAAAAGTCACTGAGTAACCAGCCCAGCAGCACGGACATTTACAAGTATTTGGTCTCCAATACTATGCAAAGCAGTAGTACTGAGTTTGAATGTGCCTCCTGCTGTGAAAGTCATGGACATGTTTTGAACCTCAGCTGTGTGCACTGCAGCAGATGGGGTGCAATGATGGTGCCTATCAATTTAGCTTGCCTGGCCTACGTGGAAGCCAGTCAGTTCAGGATTCAGCTCTGCCACAGAGCAAGGATGCCACACTGGGGAACCAGCTGGTTCTTCTGCACTGCCAGCACCATTCTGGGTTCATGAGAAAGACACAGGAGATGACTGTGCACCAAAGAAGACATGGAAAACCCTTGGGAATATGTGCTGCTCTAACCCCATTTCTACACTGAACATGGAGAAGATGGACTAGAGCACACAGCTCCTCAGTGCCTCCTGCCAACCAGCTCAGACTTAGCAAATCAACAGAGGAGGCTATTGCCCAGGAGGCATACAGAGCTGTAAAATGGATATTTGGCCAAGCTATATGGTTTTCAGCGAATCAGCAGACTGCAGATAGGTGTAAGCAGCTGACATTCCCCATACTGGGGCATTAAGTCACATTAAGTCACAAGATTATCCCAGTGCATTTTGCCCTCCCTCTGTGTGGCAAAGAAGCAATTTTTCATGTTTTGAACTAAAAATGCACAACAATTCATGAAAGAAAAGAAGTTAACCGTGCATGGGACAAAAAGCAAACAGAATGGAACACCCTTTACAACACCAGCGTACGAAATCCCCAGCAGCCAAATCCTGCAACCACAAGCTCTGGGTCTGGATCATTGTGTCTTCAGGCCACTGTGTACCTGCTAGGTGGTGAAATGTTTTGGCTTCCAGAAAGGTGAGCTGAGGAGGAAGACACGAGCACAACCAGCCTTTGTGCAGCTGCAGAGGCCTGCCAAGTGTTGCCTGCCATGCCCGAGGACAAGCCTTCTCACAGGGCTGGAGAATATTTTGGGACTGCAGTTCTGCACTGCGGAGATAATATTGGCTCTTAAGGACATGCAAGAGGAGCAAGTATGAGGGAAGAGACAGAGGGTAAGTAAGGAGCATGAACTAGAGACTACTGAGCATGGCTGGCTACTTTTGCAACACTTTCAGGCAGGCGTCCATCCCTCCCTCATCCAGATAAATGTTGATATGAGCTCCTGGGTCATCACTGCTGAGTGCTATGTGGATTCTTATCCTCCTGGACATATCTTCATGAGGTTGTCAGCTCCAGAGGGCATTTCTGGCCAGCCTCCCTTCCTACCTTCCCATGGCCCAGTAATGTCTCTCAGAGACTTGCTTATCTTCTCCTGTTCTCCAGTGCTGGAAGACAGGCATTAGCTGCACACCCAAACCGTGGTTTCTGGGAAGCTGAGGATGGCATATCTTGCAGGTAAGAAACATAACATGGGATTGCTGTGGTTTTTGTTTTGTATCTTTAAAGTCCTGGATGTTTCTGAATGGGCATCACCAGAGCTGCATGTTGCAAATATCCAGAAGTGTTGCTTTCAAAGTATGGTTATGACACTGACTCTAAAGGACCCCACAGGCTGTCCCAGGCAGCATGGACTGGGGACCCTGTGCAGGTCCTGGTGGACTAAGGCTAGAAGAGAGATGTGGAATCTGGGGTTGTCCTGTTGTCTATTGTTCTAATATCTCACAGGCACCCCTATCTCCAGCCTACCTAACAAACAAGCAGCTGAGTTACGTGTTCTCTGCCCTGAAGATGAACCCTGTTAAGTATACACCTCTGGTCCTGTGGGTTGCTCAAGGGATGAACTGTTCATAGGGATGCAGAGAGGTAGGAGCTTGCCACTGGAGGAACTGGAAGAGTAGTTCTGGACCATTACCAGTGCTGAAAGTTGCAGTACTTTCCTCAGGGGAAAGCAAGCAACATGTGCAATGTGATCGGGTACTATTCTCGTTCATCTGTGGGAGGATGAGTGGGCATGAGCAAGCACAGGGAGTTGGCACACTCTTCTCTGCTCTGCACGCATGCCTTCCTCCCTGACTGCTGCTCACTTCCCTGTTAGGAGCAAAAGCCATGCTGGACCCTGTTTTTTGTCACCAGCATGTGTTGAGGTAGGTGGGAAGGGGCTGCTTGGCTGCTGACCAATAAACTGTGTAGCAGACTGTGATCAGGCATTAGGTGGTCCCTGCACTCAACCCTTGTACAAGTCCCATGCCAGCTGGAGAGGTGATGGGCAGTGCCAGGCTGTGCTGGTGCCTGGAGGTTCAGTGCCAGCAGCTGCACAGCACACTCTGTCATGGTGCCATCTGGCATGTTGGCCACCTCTCCAGGCTTCTGACTTGTCCCAACCTGCTGCCAGGGTCCAAATGAGCGTCCATGGGTGCATATGCACCAGCAAGAGTCTTACTCCCCCACACCACTACTTGTGCTGTGGGGTCATTTTCAGTCTTCCTGTCCATACCTTCAAGACAAGGCTGTTGACACCCAATCAGCATTGTGAAACTGGAACTCAGCATCCCTGGAGCCCCCCTGCTTGTGTGAAAAATGGGAGATTGTCTCGGTCCTGAAGTCATGGCTGTTGGAGGCAGCATTCCCTGTCTCTGGAGGCATCTAGTACAGACACACGAAAAAGTGCTGGAATCCTTTGGGTAAAGCCAGGCTGCAGCATGCTGAACTATGAGCTATAGAGCCAGCTGGAAATGCTGGGAGGAAGGGTACGTCTGCCCTGGCAAGTGAAAGGGAGCTATGGTCTCAGTGCCTGTGCCAGACAGAGGGCTGAGTCTTTGTAGGGCTGTGAATGTCCGTGGGTAAAACGTGGGGACTTTGACCCTGGAGTAGGTGAGATCAGAGAAGGGCTTTCTTCAGAGGGCACAAGGGGAGAGCTGCTTGAAAAGCGGTCAGCAGGTGGGGAAGTAGAGCAGACAGACCCACTGTTAAAGCAATGGGAACTATTTTGGGTGTAGCCTGTTACTTTCTGGTTTAGATTTAAATTGCAATGGACAGTCCTGTGTATTTATTTCTGGGTTATCATATGGCTGTAGAATTATGAGCTAATTTTAGTGTACCTTCTGTTAACTTTTAATTAATTGCCCAAGACTAAGACAGGGAAGGTAAGGCTACCCTAATTCTTTTCACATGCTCATTGTAGAACAATGATTCAGCTGCAGAGAAAAATTATTCTTATCATAGCAGAATGATTTCTTTTCTTGTTCGTATTCTCCATGTCATGGTTAAAGATTTGTTTATGTTTCGTAAGAAATATTCATTTTCAGAAAGTTTGAGCTAGGCTTCAGAATTGTGCTCAGGCGTGGAATTCAGTATATCAAATCTCAGCTTGGAAACAAATAATCATTTGTACAAAATTGCAAAGAAATCCAGTTGTCTGAAGGTTAATACCTATTTAAGAATATGTATTCTGCTCTTTAAAAGTTTAATCTAAACGGTGCTTATATGTAGTCCATCTCTTCCTGTAATTTAAGGGAAACAATTGAACTATCAATGAAAAGCAGCTACTTTGGAGCTGCTTCACTGTACAGCAACCACAGTTTATATGATAAAGTGGAAAAGACTATCTTATGCCAATGAGATTGCTTCAGGCATTTTTAAACATCTCTTCCATCACCAAGGCATCCTAGATGTAGCTAAACTCCTAATTGCAGGACTATGCAGCAAAATGGCTGGTGCACCTGAGCTATGTAGATACAAATATTACTGTAATATAGTCTAGATACACAGAGGCAAGGTTTGTGGCTCTTTTCATTGCTTCTTTCTCCAACTACTTCAACTAAGTATCTCCTAAATAAAACAAAACTCAGGTTGGCTTCTCCCATTACCATTCCAACAGAACTTTTTGTGTTGTTAGGGGTAAGAAGATGCAAAATCACTTTGCTGGATTAGGCCTTAAATGTCTCAGGATTTAAACTCCTCAGATGAGTGGAAAGGAGAGAGGAAAATTGTTCATTACAGAGAGAGTCCAAGCACGCTCTAGAAGGTCTGCTGTTGCTCTGAATTCAATGTAGAAATTACTCTATCTCCACAGAATACAATTTTGGTTGTTGAAGTAACATCTTGGGTAACAAAATAATGAAAAGTTAAAGTTAAGAAGACTTAGCTAAACCAGTATGGTCAATATCTCATCAGCACAGAAATATCCCTTGCTCTTGTAACCACAACTGTTTAGTATCTTAAGTCCTGCACATGGATCATATGCAGCACAAGCTAGCAGTAATGGTGCTGCCTCCAACTGATGTCCATGAGACAACTTGTAAGAAATATCATAGTCTCCAGTAAGTCTGCAGTGAATGGTAACCTCATCTGAAGAAGGATGGAGCTCCTGGTTGCCACTGGTGTTTCCCTGGATCTGACATTTCAATGCATAAGGCTCTGCTGAATGCACTGGGATGGGAGGATGCTTTACTGGGACCTTTTTTGTGAATCTCATCAAACCAAACAGGGACTTCACCTCTAGTTCCTCTATCTTTTGGCAAGTGCTAGGACCATTTGGCCACTGAAAACCAGAGGAGCACATTTTCCTCCTGTTGTTTGGTTTGAAAGTTTTTGTTTGTTTATTTGTTTCCAATGCCTCTTTCTTTCATTTATCTTGTAATGATTGTGTTGCCTCAAGAGAAGGCCTTGGGACAGCCCTGTGTGTGGAGAGAGAAGGTGACCAGCAATCAAAAAACGCTCCTGAGACTGGTAGGATTTATGGCATGCTCCTGCTAGTTGTTTATCTCTGTTTTCTGCAAGTCTGAATGGGCACTCCCCCGGAATAAAAAAATTGGGCAAGATACATTCCACATATTTTTAGCACAGTCTGTCCCATTCTATTCTCCCCTGGTGCACCCGGTTGGAGGCCCCTTGCCTGAGGTCTGTCAGGTGGTTGCAGGGGCATTGCAGACAGGGTGAATGCCACTTGGAAGTGCTGGGCACCCCAACAGCTCCTAGCCATGCTGCCCTGCTTGCCACAGACCTTGTGGTAAAGGGTATTTCACCAGCATGGCCACTGTGCACTAATCTGTGTCCCCTGTAGGGACCTCATCAAGTCTGTTGCAGATGGTTGTCTCCGTGGAGGAACTACAAGGTGTCTGGCCAGGGGCATGGACAGCATCATTCAGCCCAAGGGTGACAAAATGCTTGGGGGAGGTGGAGGAGCTTGACTGGGTCTCTATTAGCTTGGGGCTTACAGGCAGGGGCTGTGTGCTGGACACCTTCAGCAGCCCCATGTTCAAGCAGTGGCATCTTTCCTTCCCTCTGCATGTTAGGCTGTCTGCGTCAAGAAATAAAAAAACTGTCAGTTTGAGATTCCTGGTATTTATCAGCCTGTCCCGAGCCAGAGTACTCATGGCTGAGAATATTCCTCGGGAAGATAAAAGAATTTCACTTTATTTACAGAATAAGCCCTGTTCCTGCTCCCAGGTTTAAGGCAGAAGTTACTAGTGTTGGCCTTCTAATTGTTCTGGGTCCCAGGTCTGCAGCCAGGAGAAGCCCAGTGCTTGAAAAGGCATTAGACAGGTCCTGCCTCAGCTCAAGCAGGAATCTAGGGAGCTGATTCTTCCCAAGAGGGCACTTGGCAGTGAGGAGGAAAGGAGCCAGGGGTGACAGTGACCCTATAGATCTACTGCATTGGCACACTTCAAGTCTCCCTAAGGTGAGCTGAGGCGATTTCACATGCCCTCTAAGAGCTCCTTCCCTCCTTCCTATTGTTGCACATGGAAAATGAACACAGCAGAGAATTTCCTCTTTGAACCTATTTTTCCTTTCAGTGAAACAGCGGTGAGCATCCAGCCAGAATCGCACAGGGCAGTAGTCAGTGGGAGGTGGGCAGCCCTGACAGGACTTCTGTGATGATCGGCAGCTTACAGGATCATGGGGTCTGGGCATTTTTGTACAGAACTCCCTCAAGACCTTTTCCATCTGTGAATACGCAGCCTCTCTCTCTCTTTGTCTTTGAACAATGCTTTGCATAACAGAATATTCTGGATGGGAACAAATAAATCTTCAAGCAGCTCTAGAGAATGTGATGCAGAGAACAATGGGCTGAACCAAATTTGCTCTTTCCTCCAAACCCTCTCATGGCTCTTTATTGTCTTTGCCTATTCATTTATTGCTGCTTCTTTCTTGTGGAAGAAATTTGGTTTGTTAACCTGATTATCTTTGTTGTGAAATCATAAACGACTTCACCCTGGTTGCCAATAGTCCATGATGCCTGGAAAATAAATCCGTGAGTCCAAGTTGTTCTAACAATTTGCTGATTTCTTTGGGGAAATATGAACAAAATTAATCTGATACTTATGTAATCACTTATAAAGCTATGACTAATTTGCATCCTGGCAGTGATAAAAGGAGATAAGAAGATGTGGCATAAATTACACTCCTGTTTTTCTCTATCCATCTATCTGGAGCCTGAGGGTGCTTGTTTGCAGCTGCAGAGGCGTGCCTCTGAACTGAGCTGCAATCACACCATCAGCGAGGTGCTAAAGCCAAGCTGAAGAGCATCCCCAGACCCATGCTGGCTTGTGCCAGGCTGGCCCTGGCACCTGGCTTTCCCCATACCCCTGGTCTCTACCTTGTAGGAGGCTGCTAGAAAGGGCTGGTAGGAATTCCTTTGGACTTTTTCTGCAGCATCTGCCAGAGATAACCCAGTGGAGAAATCAGGTCCCAGCCTGGCAGGAGTGGCCTGGGTACTCATAAATCATCTAGACTAAAGCCTATCTTTTATATCAAGGCATGCACAATTTTAGAAAATTGGCATTCCTCCTTCATCTAGCCCTGAATTTTTGTTTTGTTCAAGATTTGTGCGCAAGTGTAGGTCCCCACTGCTGTTGCAGCATGGGAGTCAGAGAAACCAAGCAGCTTGTAGCAGCCTCTGGAGGAACTGGACTCTCCCAACTTCACAGTAAAGCAGTGTTAAAAATAAACTGCCTTTTAAGATAAGAAGTGAAGAGCCCTGGCTTTTTAATCTTGTTATCTTAAGCAGTGCTATTGGATGCTGAAACATTTTAGAATGTGTGGGAGGAGGCCTTGTTTGAGGCTCCCAACTCCTACTCCCTAGGGCTGTCATTAGCACAATCCGTGCCCAGTCGTCCTGGTGCACAGACAGGCTGATTTTCTGAGGCCCTCTCCCATGTACTCTCTCTGCTGTCGAGCACTGGAAGTGAGATCGCACTGCAGCCCTTCCCTTGCTGGGAATATTAATTTGGTTTTCCTTCCTTTTTTGTAGCCACCTAATGCCATTACATACACTGCCTCCATCTCTGTGCAATTTAACTGGGAAGGAAGCCAGCAGGTTCAAAAAAATTTGAGAAGGATGTGGGACTGACAGATGTGCATATACACTGTCACTGCAAAAGTCTAGTTTCCTTAGGAAGTCAAGCTGAAAATGAGGTTAGCGTACCTTTTCACAGTGCTGTTTGTATTTTAAAGGCATGTCGGTACTGGCAGTGTTGAGCCCTGCTGGTCATGAACGAGCTCCAGCGGAGCCTTCATGTCAATGACACAACGTGTATGGCAATGAGTTTGGTTACTGGAAGCATCTCTTCTGTCCAGGGGCAGCTGTGCTGTTTCTGGCTTGAGAATCAGTTCATTCAGCATCAGACTGAGGAGCTCTGTGGTACATTTCATTGTGCAATGCAGATATACCCAATTAATTCATCTGAGTAGTGGAATTAAAATGTTGCTCTCCAAGTGTAGATAGAGGCCAAATTTGAGGTCATTTGAGCAAGGAACATTGAAGATGCAACCCCTCCTTAAAAGCACCATATGCCATCCCAGTGATATTGCTGTTACAGTATTTTATTTGCTGGTTATTGAACACATCTGGATATCAAACTATGACTCTGATCCTCCCCAGGCTGTTACCAGGTCCTTTACTTGGAGTATGGTGTTTGGTATGGAAAGGTGTTTGACACCAAATAACCCTTGGAGAGGCAATATTAAAAAAAATAATGGGGGTACAGTTTGGACCTCTCTGGATTAAGATGACAAGGTAAAGGAAATTAGGGATGTGTGCACAGCAGGACATGGTTTATGGGTAGTTAGTTGCTGAAGGCTCTGGGGATATGAACTGCGGGACTGCAAAATTTCCACCTGCAAGTTGCAAGGGCTTTTTTTCATGTTTCTGCCCTGACAGCAGAGCTTTCATGCTAACAGGCAATGTTTCAAAGGGCTCTGAAACTACACACATGCTCAACGTCTTCTGCAAACTGCTGTGCCTTAGCAGGGCCAGAGGATAAATTTAGTCTGTGGCCACTTGACACAGCATGTTCTGTACATACTGACTCCACACACACATATGCAGCTGTCCTTCATAGCCAGAGTGCTCTAAAACCTCCATCATGCCCAACCCCAGTAAGAACAAACATTCATTTGCTGCAGCAAGGGTGTTTGGTGGAAATGAGGAGTCCTGTGAGAGGGTGTCTGAGGTGAGGACTACAGAAAGAGAGCTGTCTACAGCATTTTCCAGACTTCGACAACTTTTGCAGTGCACAGCAGGAAAACAGAACAAAACAAACAAAAAAACAAACTCTCCACAACTATGCTCTCTGACCTTGCACCAGTCTTCAAGTATGACGTGTTCTCACAGACTAGATGCTTTACTGCCTCCTTCTGAAGAGACTTGACATCTACCATTTCCTCACAGATCCCTCATTGGGGGACAATGACCATGCAGTGAACTTGCATAGGGTCCATCTGTGCCTGCAGTGTATGGGGCCAGATTTCGGGCACTGATATTTCTCCATCCCTCTCCCTGTGACAGTTTATGTAGGCAGTGCTGGGATAGGATGGCTAGTTTGGTGAGAGTCATCAGGGACTACATGGGAAATGTGGCACTGCTGCCATGCCCTCAAAGCATTAGAAAAATGAATTGCTACTATGTAAGGAGGTTAATGATGCCTGCTGCTTTCCAGAACATGAAGTCAACACTTAAAGGCTTAAAGTATAATTGACTTAAACCTCCCAATACTGGGAACTCTGGAACATGCCTTCTGCAATACCCCTTTCACAATCACCTTAACTCTGCCCCTGTTTGAAATACTTCTGTAACCACCGTGAGAGCTCACTAGACTGCCAATTTCCCATCCCTGTGGAGAGCAACATGGGAATATGCAAGAGTCCTGTAAAGGGACAGGGAGGTCCCTTGGGAAAAGATGAATTTAAGTCAGATGTAACGAAGCAGGAGCTAGCTCAGCCCTGTATGTCCTCACTTGCCTGTCCCACTCAGATGGAGCTGTCCCACTCAGATGGAGCACAGTCTCTGTAGGAGCCCATGGACAGACAGTAAGGACGTGGAGCAGTGCTTACGCCTTTGAACCTCTCTGCTCCTCACAAGGCAAAAAGATGGAGCCATTCCAAGTCACTTCCATTCGCTCCTGGAGCCTCTCAAACGCAGAGCAACAGTGTTTAATGACAGCCATAAATCATTAAGTAATTAAGCACGCAAGCTATAAAACACATGTGCAAACAAACCTTGTGCAGTGATGTGTACATAGAGTTTGAGGTTAGAAAGCTAACACGTTGCTACATTCCTACAAAAACATACCCAATGCTGCACTGGAGATCCAGACAATCTGCGTGGGGAAATACTCCTCTTTCTCCCATGAGCTATTGTTATTGGCCTGAAAAAATTAATTACCATAGTTATATGGAAGTTAGCAACCAGGGCTAAAGTTCAGGCAGCCAAGTCTTAAAAATGCTGGCACATTTCATGAAGCAGGGATGCTGGCTCCATCCCTGTTTATTCCAGTGTTTTTGTGTTATATCCTAGCAGTCTTTATAACCAGATAGATTTGCCAAATCCGTTCATTTTTTCTTGCATTTCCTGGGGAGTGTGTATCCTCCCAGATCTTTGGCAGAACATATGAGAGCAGCCTGGCCTGTTGGTGGAGTGTGGCAGGAGCAAGCACCAAAGGCTATGGCAGTGCACACCTATGTGGGGCTTGCTGGAGCTTCTCTTCCAGAAGGTTGGGTTTTCATTTACTCTTGTTCTGCTGCTTCTGATGCCGTTACTACCATCTCTTTTCAGTCCCTTTGAACTCCACAAGATTTAGTAAGCAAGGGATGTCACCAGGTGAACTCATGCACGAAATCTTCCTTCCCTGCCACAGCAGCACCTACAAGATGTGCAGGGATCTATCTAAGTGTCTCCAGCAAGACACTCTCCTCCAGAGAGAGCATCTCCACATTAGTGCTGGATCCTGAGAGAGTGGGGCCCCCCCTTCACCTCCAGACACTGAGTTTTGAAAGATGGATATTTTTGATTTACTCTGAGATGAAAAAGCTGATACACTTTTCTAGCATTTGGAGGGACCTTCATGAAAGGGCTGTCCGATTTCCTTCTTTTATTAATCTTGGACTGTACTGTATTAGCTCCTCTGGGGCGTGCATGTTCAACCAGCCTTGGGAGCCTGGATGACCTGCTGGAACATGATTTTCCAAGTCATCAGCAGGGAGAGAGATGAAGCTTTGGGGCTACTCCCTCCTTCTCCTGCTTTGCCTCCTGCCAGAGAGCTAACAAGACGACAGGATGTTCCTCGTTTGGGTTTGAAGTTATTTTCCCCACACTATAATATCACAGAAGAACCAACGGCAGATAGTGCTCTTTGATCTAAGCGCTAGAGATAATTACAAACACACTGGCAGAAACCGTTTTTATATAACCATACAAGTGTTTCAAAGCAGTGCAAAAAGCTGGAAGGTGGGATTAAGGTATACCCCAAATTAAATGATTGTGTTAGACCGGATGGATTTGTTTTGTGCCAGACTCCTCCCCGCCTCCCGCCAGCAAATAATATTGCCAGATGGTAAGAGACTGAAAATTTCTGGTCATGCTTATAAAAGCTATCACTTCACTGAATGCATTGAACGGCCCACAAACTGAAGGAAAATGTGATTCCGAACAGCAAAGGTATGTTCAAAACAATGAATATGGTCATCTGCTAGCTACTGAACACCTCAGGCCCATTTTCCCAAGTTGCAATGCACTGAGGTATTTGGCACTGTCTATAGTCCAATTAGAGGCCATAATGTGGATTTACTTTAAGAAAAACACATACCAGTCTGAAAGGGGTGTTTTTTGTGTATTGAACCATAGGGGCAATTCAAGAAAATCATAGAATCCCGTAGGCTGGAAAAGACCTCCAAGATCATCCAGTCGAACTTTTAACCTAGCTATGCCAAGTCCACCATAAAACCATGTCACTAAGCTCTACATCTAAACATCTTTCGAAGACCTCCAGGGATGGTGACTCAACTGCTTCCCCAGGCAGCCTGTTCCAGTGCCTCACAACCCTTTTAGTGAAGAAATTTGTTCTAATATCCAACCCAACCCTTCCCTGGTGCAACTTGAAGCCATTTCCTCTTGTCTTACCACTTGCTGCTTAGGAAAAGAGATCAATCCACACCTCGCTACAGCCTCCTTTGAGGTAGTTGTAGAGAGCGATAAGGTCTGCCCTGAGCCTCGTTTTCTCCAGGCTAAACAACCCCAGCTCCCTTAGCCGCTCCTCGTAAGACTTGTGTTCCATACCCCTCACCAGCTTCATTGCCCTTCTTTGGACATGCTACAGCACCTCGATGTCCTTCTTGTAGTGAAGGGCCCAAAACTGAACACAGTATTTGAGGTGCGGCCTCACCAGAGCCAAGTGAGGGGGGATGATCACTTCCCTAGTCCTGCTGGCCACACTATTTCTGGTCAAGCCAGGATGCTCTTGGTCTTCGTGGCCACCTGAGCACACTGCTGGCTCATATTCAGCTGGCGATTAAACAATACCCCTTGGTCCCTTTCCACCAGGCAGCTTTCCAGCCACTCTTCCCCCAGCGTGTAGCATTGCATGGGGTTGTTGTACCCCAAGTGCAGGACCTGGCACTTGGCCTTGTTGAACCTCATATCGTTGGCCTTGGACCATCGGTCCAGCCTATCCAGATCCCTCTGCAGAGCCTTCCTACCCTCAAGCAGATCAACACTCCCACCAAACTTCGTGTTGTTTGCAAACTTACTGAGGGTGCACCTGATCCCCTCGTCCGGATCATTGATAAAGATATTGAAGAGAACTGGCCCCTCTACTGAGCGCTGGGGGACACTACTAATGACCAACCTCCAAATGGATTTAACTCCATTTACCACAAGGATTCAGTGCAGGAGAAAGGATGTGTAAACCAAAGCCCGTCCATGGGAGCAGTGCTACTTTTTCATGTCTCAATTTCATGGACTTAACTCAGGACTAACTCTCCTGAAGTTATTAGTAGCACAACAGCATAAATACAGCATGTATTAAAAGGGCAAGAAGGAGGACACA
>VXAL01005890.1:5388-18523 GCA_013399475.1 Chauna torquata | reverse complement strand
GGGGGGGAGGAAGAAAAATGGTCCAAAGGCAATCAGTCACCATTTCTGATGGCAGACCAATGTACAGCCTGTCTCTGAGCAACAACTACCCTGGAAGACAACTTCCTCCCAAGTTCGTATTGCAGAGCACAATATCACACTGTATGGAAAATCCCCTTCATCAATTCAGGTCAGCTCTCCCAGCTGTGTCTTCTCCCAGCTTCTTGTGCACTCTCAGTCTGCTAGTTGTAGGGGTAGGGAGAGCAGAGTGAGAAAAAAAGAAAGCTTTGAAGCCATCAAGCTCCATCCATTCAGCAACAGCTGAAACACTGGTGTGTTATCAATGATGTTTGAGTCACAAATTCAAAGATATGGAGAAAGATAATTTCTTTCCAGTCAGACCAAGTACAATCATAATATGCTGAAAATAATGTTAGTAATAAACAGCTTTTGTGTATTACTGTCAGCAATTAATTTTTTATTTTATTTTTTTTCCTGTGAAAGACAAGAAACAATCAATACATTTTACTAGCCAGCATTCAGGATTATTTTGTTCAGATTGCCAGGTTTGTTGATTCACCATAAGAATTCTGTCAGATTACATCAAATAAAATGCTGTTGAAGTGATGCTGATGCATAAATTAACTACCCTTGAAAAGAATAATCAAATATAAAAAGCTTCTTGACATGTTCCTCGACAGAAAGAAAATATTATGTGATGATTACACTCTAATTCAACAGAAGCAGAAAAATGATCTATGGAATATTTAACAAACCAATCTGAGTGAAACAAGCCCAGTCTCACTGGTCTATGTGAAAAACTGAATTACTACCTCTTCAAATTCATCATAAATATTTTGGCATGCTCTTCTAATCAGAAGGTCATGTAAAAAATGACAAGAAAGAGTTATTTCTTTTGGGCAAATATTTGAACGTACTACCTTATTGTGTTTATATAAAACTGTGTGCGTTGTCCTTGTGTAAGTACTTTTCTCTCTGACCTTTTCAAGCATATATCAATTCTTTTGTTCGCTTTAAAGTGGCTGTCATAATAACACCACAGGGTTCTAAGCATGTTGACTAACAATTTCAAAACTGTCTAATCAATTTGGAAGCATTTTCCTTTGAAATTAATAGACGTTGTTATGAAGTGACTAATCAGCTTTAAAAGTTCCAGTTCATGAATTTGAATGTCTTTCCCAGTTACATTTGCTTATATTTTATACATAAGGAAGTTGCATAAATTTTTATCAAGATGTGATTAAAGCGAATCACCGCAGTAAGGTAAGGACCAACATGTTGATATTGTATCTGATTCTGCAAGATTTATTTTGTTTCTTTTCTTAAATTGATTAGGAATTATTTTCTGCTGCAGTTAATCAAAGCACACAGAGGAAAGTTAGGTAGGTATGCAGTCTCAGTTTGAAAGCCCTTCACTTAAAAAAAAAAAAAGAGAGATTCATATGGTTTTGCCCATAACCACCAGGACTTCCAACTCAACTCAGAATCTCAAACTCAGGCTGCTAGTGTCTCTACTCTGACCTAAATGAGGTTTATACTCAGGTTCAGGGATCTCTCTGGTGTAATTTCCAGAATTGAGAGCAGGTCGGGTTTGAATTACCTGGGCAAGCAGTGACAGAATGTATAGAGGGGAAAAATGCATCATATTGGCAATTTCCCTGAGGACATTCTGAATTTTCAAGATGAAATTGTTTTCTTCTGTCTCTTTTTAGAGCACTCACATCAAAGCTGTGCTGTGGAGCTGTGGCTTTTACCTGTGATCATAAGAAATCTAACCCGAAAGGTAGGACTTACCTCTGACATATCTTTGGTTAGAAAAATTTGAGATAGTAACTGAGAATAGGATACTATCTATACTGTGACATGCCCGGTGGGGTTTATCTCACCTATTTTTCAAAAAAAAAAAAAAAAGTATGTGTATGCATACACACATATATATTTGTGAGTGTATATGTATGTGTGTGAATGGGCCTGTAGACCTGAATTAGATATTTCAAATGGAGGACTCCCACTCTGAAAAATGAAAGCCAAGAAAAACCAGCTCATTGCACGTTGCACATTGACTTTTTGAATCTGACTAATTCAAATTCTGATCTAATTCAGGGTGCAAGACAGATAACCCAGGAATGGTGCCACATATCTAAGAGGTGATAAAATAAAATATAACCAAACATCAATTTTGGCATTCTTTGGTGCCAGCCTTATATCCTCTGAAAGACCTGTTTGAGTTGTTCTAGGCAGGCCCCAATTAAGCATGGTTGTGCCTAATGAGCTTTTAATAGATGAATTCCAAAACTGTAGGGTCTAGCCAAAGAAATCTGAATGAGATTCTGAAAATGTAAGTGGATTTGGTTTGACTCAATATTGAGAGCAGTGACAAAAAATTGTTATGGAAAATGTATATATAATGAACAGTAGGTTACATCATAACATAAATGCTGTGATGTATCTTTAGTCAACAAATAGAATATGTATAAAGAACACAAATATTGACCCCCTCCAGTCAGAACATTATAGGGAAATCCTAAAACTTGCTGTCTTGTGTCAGGACACTGCAAGGGCTGGTGGCTTGCTGGAGGCTGGGCTTGGGGGCCTGAAGCGGCTCCTAAGAGATGTCAGGTCACGGCCTCACAGCCAGGACCTGTCCCACCACCGAAAGCCAAAGCGGCACCAAGTACCTCCCTGGGGACAGAGACAGGCTGAAGACAGGCTGGGACACGAGCCTGCAGGTGGGCCTGATTTGTGGGGGGTACATGGCCAGGCAGGCAGGACAGGGCTGTGAGGAGCTGGAGACCAGCCCTAATGCAGCCTCACTGGGGCAGGGGCTGACAGCCCCTGGGGGCTCACACGAGGTCCTGGGCTGTGGGCAGAAACAACAAGGAAGGTTGCCAAATGTCCTTTTCTTTGGTGGCAATTAATACAAATCTTCAGTCCCAGTACAAATCATCAGTCCCAAATTTGTAAGTATGGTGAATATTTCACAGTAAAACAAGTAGATTAGTAAAAACTAGGAGATCAGTTAAGATTAAAAAAGGAAATAGATACAGTTTGTCTGCCACTGCTACATCTTGGGTTTGTACCCAAAAAGGTGTCAGAGTAGCTCCGCAAAGCATTTTGTGATCCTAGAAACTGGGAACACGAGAAGTTCACAAATTCATTAGCTGAAATTCTTATGTTGTTTTCAAGCTTGTAGCTACAGCACTGAATATAAAGCTAATCACTAGGCTATACAATTTTCAAATTCAAGGGAGTTTCTCAAAATTGATGATAATAATGGGAGGGATTTAATTTAGCTTGGGGATATTCAACTTAAATAGCCAAATTACTATGACTACTTCTAATGATCTCCTAAATAGCCAGCAACCTGCCAAAGAATCAAGATTAGTTCTATGTATGAGAAGTTTTATCACAAATGATGTGTTTTACTTTGTTTTAAATGCAGGACAAAGTCCCCAGTAGTTTGCAAACCACTTTTTCCTTCCTTGATGGAATTCTGTAACGTTGGGCAGTTACTGAAGATCCCTTCTGTGGGCAATAAGTTTGATTCTCCAGTGCATTTCTCCTTCTGCAGCTAGCTCATTTGCATCTAATTTGCAAAAGCAGAATGTTCCTAATCTGCTTTTACAGATGTGATTACAGGAGTAGAAATTCAGAAGTGTTTTTGTTGCCTTTTTTTCACTAGTATAACACAGTGATTCCATTTTTACTCTATAGAAATGTATCTTAGATCAGAATTTATATCTAACTATTCTTCCTACCTCTGAAGTGGAATTAGTGCTGGAAAAATAGAATAAATGTATCTCTCCAAACCATCTTAATTATAATTTGACCTGTGTTTACTATGCTTTGTTCTAAAGTGGAGGGGAAAAAAAAATGTTGCTTTCCATTGACTTTGATTAGTGTCAATTCAAATCTATTGACTTCAATTCCAATCACTTAGGTGTTCTGAGTGAAAATAAGGCTGTTAGGAATACAGTAGAACCAGGTTGGATATTATTTAGCAATAAATTACTCAAAGTAGGTAAATTCCTTCCCCCAAATTCTAGCACTTTGTAGCGGTCTGACATTAGACCTCAACACATATCCTTTCCACTTCACTCTCTGCACCTAGAATTTACAATTTCACAGTAACTAAAGCACTGCTTTGAAACAGTGTTGCAGATTCTATTTTCTAGTGATTTATTATTTTGAAATACTTTGGCTATATTTAATGCAATCTGTTTTTAAAATACTTCAATAAACTTTTCTGAAATTTACTGTGGAGGGGAAGAAACACTAGAGCATAATCTCTTGTCTGAACGGATCTAATACATACTGTAGATAAAGTTTACGATATACAAATCTCAGATGCGTGATGTTAATGGTCAAACTCTATAATCTTGGGGTAGAAAACTATGTGGTATGAACAGTGGATTTTTTAGTCCAGATGACAAACAAGATCTCCATATTGTGATTAAGAGGGAATAAAATATAGTATCCAAGTCAGGCTAAGAAAAAAAAAAAAAATCAGTCAGATGAAAAGTAGTCTGATATCTTATGTTGGTCATACTCCACATGAACCACTACGCATTTGGGGAAGCATTTTTCAATGTGCTGTAGAATTTTGTATCTGCTTCCCAGCTCCCAAATTTTAAAAATTCTGATCTCCTAAACTTCGGCTTAAGGAAGAGTCTTATTAAAATGGTGAAGGAATTATGGCAATAAATAGGTTCCCTATACTGCATTTAACATTTACCCATTTGTAAAATAAAATAATAATAATAATAATAATTAAATAATTTTAAAAAAATCATTGTAAAAATACAGTTAAGAATTGTTATTAATTTTGTCATGCATTTTGTTTACAAGATTTCAGATAAAGGGCCTCAATTTGGTAGAACTGTTAAACAAGTGGCTATAATCAAATTTCATTGAAACAGTTTAAATGCATTACAATATCATGAAAGTGCTACTGAAACAGTTGGAAGAGTGCTTTCTCTTGGTGAGGAGATGGCAAATCAATTAGATAAATGGAACTCTTACATATGCTTCTATTTATGCCCAACTTTTCCTTTCTGAAAAGCAAATTAAAGTGGAATCCTTCAAAACTGTACTAAAAACAGACACTTTTTTGATTGTTTTTGTAATGCTGGTTGGTTATTTTTTTATTTATGTTTAAAAGTCTTCTAATCTGAGTACCTGCCAAGACTGAAATGGATGTGCAGTAATGACATTATCCAAATCAAAGAGAAAACTGCTGGAAATCTCGAGGCAATACTCTGCTTCAGAGGTGTGTCCTGTCCAGTCCAAAAGCTGAGGCTTTGAACTCCCATAGGATTTAAATTCATGTTGACTGGACAAAAATTTGACTGATGCAGGTGTCAGAACACTGAAGGAACTGTCAAGCTCTACTGCTTCTTCCCCTACCTTCTAGGTGTTTGGCTATCTGTGTTTTTTTGCTATTGTTTTTGCTATCAGCTCTGATTTTGCTCAGCTTTGTAACCTGGGATCAGAGTGCTGTGAAAACAGGTAAGCTGTAAGAAAGAGCTCTGGGGAGCTTCATCTGCTGTTTCTGCCTCCTTTGCTTGGGATCTGTGTTTAAGCGCAGGCCCTTGCCCTAGGTCCTTGCATGAGTATTGTTGCAGCTGTGCCTCTGCCTGACATTGCACTCGCTGTCCCTGGTCTGACCTCACGAACTTGGCTTCTTGGCCTGATCTCAGACTTTCATTTTCATTATGGTCATGGCTGGCCATCACAGGGCTGATGGCTGCTCCTGATCATAGGTACCAAACCTCTGCTCTTCTTCCATGGGTACTCTGTAATGGTCTTCCTTTGTGTCAGGGTCACTGTCCGGCCTGCCTGCTGTGATTTCTAGCTCCTGGCACCCTTTTCTATGTAGAGCAGCATATGCTTGCTGTTTCCTGACAATTGAAAGCTCAACTGCAGGTTCAATGGTTTTGTAGAACACTGAATTTAATTTAAATCTGGATATGAAATGATGTTCTCCTTTTCTTTTTTTTTCTGATTCTGGGACTGACAGAGAAATGACCTACATTGCATAGTGAAAGCTCCAATATTTCAAAATAGCTGGTAAATTTTCCCAAACACACCTCCAATCCTCAGAGATCTTTGTTGCATTACGTCTTGATACATTACACCTTTTCTATTATGTTCATTTGTAATCAAAATAAACAGAGCTTCACATATAGCATACCTACCCAGCTAATATGTATGTATGTAATCTTACAGATATTTCCCTTTGAACCAGCAAATACAGGAGAAGCTTGGGAGCTAAAGATTAGGTTGAAATCAGTGGGTTTTATTCTAAGACAAGTTGTGTTTCTTCCTATTGTTACATAAATAGAGGTCACAGGAAAATTTCCAACAAACCATTGAATAGTAAATTTGTTAAGACTAGAGATAAAAACTGGCTCAAATAAACATGCAAGTTTTCATATATACTACATTTGATTCCTCTTACAGTGAAGAACGAAAGTCTCTTGGTTTACTTATATGGAAAAGAAAGAATAACACTGTGTAAAATACATGCTCATTTGTCTCTCCTTTTGATGCAAAAGCATCAACAGGTGACACCTGTTAATTAGAAACATATAAAACTGGATATAGTTAATATAAATTTACCTACAAAATATGTAAATATCAATTTCCTTGCAAATACAAACATATCAAAACAGTATGAGTGTAGTGTAACCAACAGCAGATGTACTGAGCTTACATGGCAAGGTTTTGATAGTGGGAGGGCTGCAGGGGTGGCCTCTGTGAGAAGAGTCCAGAAGCTGCCCCATGTTAGACAAGAGCAAGTTCCAGGTGGCTCAGAGAGGGACTCACTGCTGGCCAAAGCTGAACCAGTAAGTGATGCTGGTTGTACCTCTGTAAGACCATAATTATGAAAGGAAAAAAACTGCCTTGCAACAGCAGCTGGAAGAGAGAAGTGAGAAAATGTGAGAAGAACAACTCTGCAGGCACCAAGGTCAGCGAAGAAGGAATGTGATGAGGTGCTCCAGGTGCCAGAGCAGAAGTTCCCCTGCAGTGCGTGGAGCAGGCTGTCACCCTGCAGCCCATAGTGTGCCACAGTGGAGCAGATCTCCATGCTGCAGCCCATGGAGCAGCTTATGGTGGAGCAAGTGGATGTGGCCTGAAGGAGGGATGGAGAACCCATGCAGGAGGAGACTCTGGGAACTGAAGCCCATGGAGAGGAGCCCATGGTGGAGCAGGTGATCTGGTGGGAGCTCCTGCCTGTGGGGGACCCACGCTGGAGCAGTCCTTTCCTGAAGGATGGACCCCACGGTATGGACCCATATTGGAGCAGTTCTTGAAGGACTGCGGTCTGTGGGAAGTCCACATAGGATCAATTTGGGAAGGACCACATTCCATGGGAGGGACCCTACACTGGAGCAAGGGAAGAGAGTGAAGATGAAGGAGTGGCAAATGACAAAGCATTATGAACTAACCACAACCCCAATTCCCTGCTCCCCTGCATTGCTTTGGGGGAGGAGGTAGAAGAAGGTGGATAGGGGTAAAGGTGTTTTCAGTTTGCTTTTGTTCTCTGTGCTCTAATCTGTTAGTAATAGGCAATAAATTATATTAATCTCCCTATGCTGAGCCTGTTTTGCCCATGACGGCGATTGATGAGTGACCTCCCTGTTCTTATCTCAACCCTTGAGCCATTTTTCATTGTATTTGCTCTCCCAGTTCCTTACAGGAGGGGGAGGGACTAGCCATAGGTATGAAACCACCATGGCAGTACACAAGTACTTAACACTGTGATGGAATTCCCAATCACAATGCATATGTATTTTGCATAAATGTGTTAGCCCCAAAGAAGAAGACATGCAGTTGCCCTAGGAAATACTTGAATGGTAAAAAGTTTCAAGCTGAAGAAGAAGATAAACACAAGTATGTACAAGTAGCCCGAGCATCCAGATGAATAAAAACAACAACAACAACAACAACAAAACAGATGACTGGCAAAACAAAAACCAAAAACAGTGCTGGGAGAAAAGGAGGTCCCATATCGAGAAGGGCTTAAAATAGAGAGAAAACCAAAAAAAAACAAAAACAAAAACAAACAAACAAAAAAAATCAAGCATGAAGAAGTTGAACAGAAAACAAAGAAGAGAAGCCCACATCAGATTCAGCTTCTCTCACCAAAGAGCTTTCAAGCTTGCTCACCTGGACATCAGCAACCAAGTACCTTTGAGAACCATACCTGTCCCCATTAACTATACGGCATCAGATCTGTAGTGTAAGCATGTAAAACATTTTGTGTGATAATTAAACATTAGTACGAACCTTTAATGAATGAATTTAGTGAAGTTTAAACTGGCCTGATTTCTCAGTCTGCCTTCAAAACAGTCTCAAATTTGACAACTGGTATATATGTGTGTATATATATATATACGCCTATATATTTAAATTTATTACATTTGTCAGTAACTCATCTCTTTTCTGGGTCACTAACAGTCTTCCTAAGACTTTTTTTTTCAAGCCACAATCCATGTTCAGTCCTCTTATGAGGAAAGATATACTCCTGAATTTCTTACAGCTATATCTTATAGCTCTTTGAGGTTTATTATCATTCCACAGAACCCTTTCATAAACCTCAAAATTTCTTTGAAGGTGGAGATGCACAGAGGTATCTGGAAAGTGTCATCTCTTTCTGACTTCAGAATGACTGTAGACAGAGATTTTTAAATATACTAATTTGCATCCTACTTTCTTCTGTCTAAGAAGCAAAGAATCAACATGTACTTCATACCTTAGTCTGCTCTTGGACAGGTAGTTTATCGATTTTTCAAAACGCATTCTGAACACAGTTGTAGTCCAGTTTAAATATTGATTAGAGATGGAGACCAGATTCTCTGCCAGTTACTTTTATAAACATGTTTATAATAAATAATAAGTAATAATTAAATAGAATCATATTATTGATATTTTCATGACATGATATTAAGACCATTAACAACTTTAGAGTGCTGGAAGCTGTTAGTGCTCTGTTGTAATTCTGTCCACAACAGTCTTGTAAGCGCATTTTGAGCAATGTACACTTGCAATGCAATGTGACATTGTGTGATATTATTTATTACATAATGACAATACATTTAAATTGAATTTTTAGAAAGGTATTTTAACAATTGTTTCCTGACAAAATATGCATTGTCTTTTTATTTTTTAATAAACTTTAAACATAAGACAGTTGCATTTGACAGATTATTTTGCTTTAGCTTTGGGTTTTACTTGTTTACAGTCTTAATGAGATTTACAAGTCTTTTGGTATTATTCAGGCAGAGTTTATCCAGTGCTAAAACTAGTAAAATTCCCTGTCAATAGGCAATATAGTTTCATCCTCATTATATATAGAAAATGTTAATGAGGAATTTACAAAATTTTCCAGCTTTTTGGAAAAAGGTTAGTACATCCAGCAAAGACGTGGTGTAGTCTTCTTCATAGTTGGCAGTTTCCTTTTGGAGAGTATTCTGTGTTTTAGTGAATTATTTTAAAGTAAATTATGATCTAGTGAATATTGTTCCTATGGGATTGCAGGTATAAGTCATTTAATAATGTATTTTTAGTCGGAAAAAATATAGTTTTTATATTGGAATTGCATTTGGCATTTGCCTTTTGTCTCTCAGCAACTGAAAGTAGAAAGAATTAAGTTCTAGCACAGTCAAAAAGCCAGATGAGTTTTAGATGGGTGTGATGGCAAGGATTTCTGTACCTTAAGACACTGATGATTAGATCAGCATTTTGACCAGTACAGTAAGGCTACTGATGCTTATGCAGCTTTGAGGGCAGGCCATTTTTTCTACTGATTTTAATAGTAAAAGTTCAAACAAGAGTTGTTTTGTAAACAGCATAAACTCATTTTAGAAAATGTTCTTTTACTTCATATTTCCAAGAAAGCCAATAATATTAACTTTTTAAAATTAATTTTATTATTATACTTCTTTACAAGACCTAAGCACACTGGAATAATACTTAAAGATTATCTACGAATCTTCTATCCAAACTAGAAAGTTAATTTAGCCTCCTCCATGAGAACCGTACTTTATTGCTAGACTACAAGGAGATAATATATTAGAAACACTACTCTGTTTAGTTTCCATTCTGCCTGGAATGGAGGAAAGTTAACTCATTGTAAATGGAGAGGGTTTTTTTGCTTGATTTTTTGTTTGTTTGTTTGTGTTTTAAATTCATCAGTGCTCACTAAGGCTGCCATACTGGAAGTTTAGAGCTTTGTAATAATTTAGATGTTTGTGGTGGTTCTACCCAGCTGAGCAGCCAAATTCCACCACAGCTGCTCTCTCACTCCCCCTCCTCAAAGGAAGGGGAGGAGGAAATATGATGGAAAAGGGCTCAAGGTCTGAGATAAGGACAAGGACGTTGCTCACCAATTACCGTCACGGGCAAAACAGACTCAACATAGGGAGATTAATATAATTCATTACTATCACTAGCAGAGTAGAGCAGTGAGAAACTAAAAGCAAANTGGTCACTCTCTGTTCCCCTGCTCCAGCGTGGGGTCCCTCCCACAGGATGCCGTCCTTCCCGAACAGGTCCTGCATGGGCTTCCCACAGGCTGCACATCTTCAAGAGCTGCTCCGATATGGGTCCGTACCACGGGGTCCATCCTTCAGGAGCAAACTGCTCTAGCACGGGTCCCCCACGGGTGGCAGCTCCCACCAGATCACCTGCTCCTGTTTGGGCTCCTTTCCATGGGCTACAGGTCCGGCCCAGAGTCTGCTCCTGCGGGGGCTCTCCCTGGGCTGCAGCCTCCTTCAGGCCAGATCCACTTGCTCCACCACGGGTTCCTCCATGGGCTGCAGCGTGGAGATCTGCTCCATGTGGTACCCCATGGGCTGCAGGGGGACAGCCTGCTCCACCATGGTCCTTACCACGGGCCGCAGGGGAACTTCTGCTCTGGTGCCTGGAGCACCTCCTGCCCTCCTTCTTCACTGACCTTGGTGTCTGCAGGGTTGTTTTTCACTCCTCTCTCTCTCCCAGCTGCTGTTGTGCAGTAGTTTTTTTTCCCTTTCTTAATATGCTCTCACAGAGGTGTAAACAATATCGCTCACTGGCTCAGCTCTGGCCAGCAGTGGGTCCGTTTTGGAGCCGGCTGAAGCTGGCTCTTATCTGACATGGGGCAGCTTCTGGAATCTTCTCACAGAAGCCACCCCTGTGACCCCCCTGCTACCAAACCTTTACCATGTAAACCCATTACAATGTTAATGGAGTATTTTTAACTAAATAAACAAATAAAATAAAATAAAAGACAAAAGGTAAAATCCAGAGAGAAAATGAGAAAACCTCTGCTAGGTATCATTTTAGAAGTTTTCATCTACCTGATGAATGCAATATTTGACTAATCATATTCTAAAATATCACCTGGGAAATCTGTAATATTTTTAAATAATGTTATTTATTTATTTATTTATTTTCCCCTGGCTCTAAATGCATGAATATGTGTTATTTATCTATTGAAAGCAAAGACTAACACCCAGTAATAGATGTATTGACAGCAAAATAAATGGTTAGAGTAGAATATATACCATGTTCCTGCTAGGTAACACAGAACACCAAATTTATTACGTTAATAAATACCACAAATAAAAGACATCCTTTTGGAACTATTGAAAGAGAAGAGCTTTCATTCTCTGTCTTTTTCTTTTTATTTCTTATTTTTTATTTTAAGTGTCTGATGTTCCTAAATGAACTTTTAAAGGAAAGTGAATTTTGAAATAGGATTCATAACTCATTTTGTGAAGCTGATAAAAAATGTCCTTATAAATGGAAAGAAACAGCAACAAATGATTACTTTCTGATTGATGGATTGCATTATGTTGTTTACATACAGTGGATGTATAGAACAAATCTAACTGTAATAACTGTTTTTCTTGATAATTTGATTATAAAAGTCATAAATAGAAATATGTATGCAGCTTACACCATCAAAAGTATGATTAACACTTAGCATTCCAAGAAAATATGGTATCTATGTACGGTTTAAGACTTTTTGAAATGTAGAATATGATTTACTGACCTTTTTAGTCCACATTTCAGATCACGTATTTAGCATATTTAGATTCTTGTCCTGTAGATAATTTACTGCAAGGTGAAATGTTAAAATGCAATCACATGATTTCTTAGGTCCTTTTGCCTATGCCTATCTTCAATTCAAAATGACGATGTCAAAAAACGTTTAAAACCTTTATTAAAAAAATATTTTACATATTGATCCTAAAAAAGAAAATGCTTAATGCAACCCTGTAGTTTTTGCATATTGTTTCCAAATTCAGAAATCATCATTTAGAGAAAATTCTAAAAGGAATTAAAATAAGGGTCATAATTTCAAATAACAAGCTCACCATATTTCTTGGTACAACAAACTTTTGGTACCATGATGAAAATCTATTTTCTTATCCGCTGATTGTGACATGATGACCCTGATCATATACTTGTGTACTATCAAATCAACTGGGAGGAGTCTTCATTATAAAGTTTCTTAAGACAAGCGTAAGATTCTAACTCCACATGTTAACCAGGATTATTTGGCACAGATGTAACAGAGGTTACACTTTGATGGTTGTATTTAGTTAGAATATCACTCCTTTCACATTAAATTAGGCTGGATTTGAGATCAGAGCTGGGACTACTTTTTTTTTTTTTTTTTTTTTTTTTTTTTTCCCTTTTTATNACTTTAAGATTTTATTTTATTTTTTGAATGACACAATGCCTTGTTATGACAATGGTTAATCAAATCTTTCTGTCTTATAAATCTAATTCCTACCTTATTAAATTAATTAATATCTTAACACAAAGCTAAGCAAATAGTTTCTATTAAATAAGTCACCACAACTTTCTTTTTTTTCCTTTTCACAGAATGTTTGTCCATTTCTTTGCTTCTGATTTCTTATTGTATTGAATGACTATAAACAATTTTGCAATTGTCCAATAAAAAGAGTTATTTTGAATTTTAATTCATCACATACATTATATGATATGATTTCTGTTCCTTAGAAAGTTAATCCATCTGAGAGAGGTGGAAAACAGACAAAACTAGATTATCTTAGAAGGCAGAAAAAAGTGGACTGAGTCACTGTCTTGTAACCATAGTTAAAAAAAAAAAAAAAAAAAA
>VXAL01005889.1:190923-301103 GCA_013399475.1 Chauna torquata | reverse complement strand
CCTTTGCGCCGCTGTAACTCCATGAGAGCAGAACCAAAAGCACCAACAGAGCTTTATGATGGACTCATTCTTTTCAAGAAAACCCCTCACCTAGCTGCTTGGAGGCCAGTGCAAGTACTAACTTCTGGAAAAGCAAATTGCTGTCATTTGCCTCCACAGTTTTCTCTTTCTTTCTTTCTTTCTTTCTTTCTTTCTTTCTTTCTTTCTTTCTTTCTTTCTTTCTTTCTTTCTTTCTTTCTTTCTTTCTTTCTTTCTTTCTTTCTTTCTTTCTTTCTTTCTTTCTTTCTTTCTTTCTTTCAACTTGAATTGGCTCATTCCTCCTCAAGACCCTTTTCTTAGTTTGGGCAGCTTGCTGAAACGTTCAAGCCTTCTTTTGCATTGCAAGGACCTCACAACTGGGAGAGTCTGGAAACTCCTGGTCAGCTCGTGTTTCTTCTAAGGTGTTGTTGCTCCTGGGGAATAAGAAGTCAACTCCTACTTATTTTGATTTATCTCACCATTGAAAGTGCGATGAATTGGGGTCAACAGCACCAAATCTGATTGTTTCCAGTCTCCATAGGAACCATAAATTATGAGTCACAGGATCATCCTGAGTTATTTGGTGACTAATCTGAGGCTGTTCTTGAGGCTTAGGGCCAATTTCTCACTTGCAGTACTGGGTTGCCAGAGCCGTGTGTTGTGAATGTACAGTGTAGACGTAGCCAACACACGAGAGAATATATGAGAGCCAGGAGAACTGGCTGAACCACCAGAGGTGGTGCTGATGAGTCAGGGAGTGGCACTGCCCTCTGCACCAGTACCCCACTGGGGTGGCTGGATGCACGGTACAAGAGACTGACATTTGTGACTCACTTTGTGGGACTGATTGTGATCCATACCCCTGCTGAATTGCTGGGACAAGCCACAGACTCAGAGACATCCCATGAGGAACAAATTATGATTTGAAATTTTCTTGTCCACCAGTTCCAAATGTGCTGCTGTTTTAAAAAAAAAAAAACAAGTCTATCTTTGTGCAGGTCGTACCCTGCAGCCTGGCATGTTGCACTGCCTGGACTTTGTCCTGCTCTTTAGCCTCTCTTTTTTCTGCCTTATTTTCACCCTGTTGCTCTAGGTTTGCAAATATCTAGATGTGTCCCTTTCTCTCTGACATCGATCCCTCAGATGCTTGTGGAGGCTCATCATTTCTCCTCTGTGGGTGTTTCTTGGCCAGTGACATTAAACAGAAATTCTTCTTCTTCCAAGTCCCCTGCATCAACTCATCAAGCTCTGCCCTCAGTCATTCCCATTCCTCATCTCCTGACACCTTTCATTTATAACAAAAATACTCCTTTTCTCTCAAAAGTTGTCTGCCGCTGAACATACTCAAAGGCGGATCACTCCAGAACGACAGAAGTGGCTCTAAACATATCCTCTTGTGTCTCTCTCTAAATTCATCTTTCTGCGGTTGCTCATTCTCAGCCTGTTCTGGCAGTTCTGCTTTCCAGGGTGTCCCTTTCCACTGCAAAGCAGCTTTGCCCCAGATACATTAGCTTATCCTTTCCCAAGTTAAATCTCATTTTGTTTCCTGCTCATTCCCAAGCTCTCTAAATCCTTTTGGGGGCTTTCTCAGTTTGCACTGGAATTCACAATCACTTCTGCTGGAGGTGCCAGCTTGGGGAGCTCATGGGAGAACTTTCACCTTGTTGCTGCTGAGTCCGGAGGGTGCTGTGGCTCCCAGGGCCGGAGTGGTGACGATGGTGCCCCGCAGTGTGGGTGCAGGTGCAGCCTTGCACATAGCTGTGTTCATCCGTCTGGTGAGCTGTATTTCTCCCTCATCATCAGATAGGACTTGCCTAGCACACCTGAAGGGCTGGAAGAAGTGCGGGAGTCAGCAGGTTCTAGTCTGTAGAGCAGAGCAGAGGTGTGGGAAGTGAGAGAGCTGAGTTCAGTTCCCAGCTGGGCAGATGATGACCTGCTTCAGCTCCCTGCCTTGATTTCCCCATGCATAAAACAAATGTGGTCTTTCACTCTCAAAGCACATACCTCCCTTTTGGATCTTTGACAGATGATTAACCTCTTGTTATTTTATTGCCAGTTAATAGAAGGCTTCCTGGCTCGCTGAAATTGTTAGAAATCTCCATGTACTTTCTCCCAAAGCAGAGAAGTCATAGAATCATGGAATCATTTAGGTTGGAAAAGACCCTTAAGATCATAAAGTCCAGCCATCACCTAACGCTACCAAGTCCTCCCCTAAACCCCATCCCCAAGAGCCACATCCACACATCTCTTAAATACCTCCATGGATGGCGACTCCACCACTTCCCTGGGCAGCCTATTCCAATGCCTAACCACCCTTTCCGTGAAGACATTCTTCCTGATATCCAATCTAAACCTCTCCTGGCACGACTTGAGGCCATTTCCTTGCATCTTGCCACTTGTCACCCGAGAAAAGAGACCGACCTCCTCCTCGCTGCAACTTCCTTTCAGGTAGTTGTAGAAAGTGATGAGGTCTGTCCTCAGCCCCCTTTTCTCCACAATAAACAGCTTCAGTTCCTTGAGCTGCTCCTCATATGTCTTGTTTTCTAGTCCCTTCACCAGCTTTGCTCATCTTCTCTGAAAGTGTTCGAGCAACTCAATATCCTTCTTGTAGTGAGGGGCCCAAAACTGAACACAGTATTGTGTTCACCACCCAGTTCCAGCTGAAGTCACGTCTCTCTGCTCCTTTCCATCATTTGAGACACATCCTCAGTAGATGTTTTGGTAGCAGTCACACCTCCCTCCATCTGCTTTTTGGGAACTGTGACAACAGTAACAAGCAGGTTTTATTTACTTTACCGGTATATATTGTTTCCACTTAACACCCCCCCCAGCTTTTGCTGTAGATACACATCCAAGCCTTGCTCCCATTCCCTCTCCTGCATGGTGGCTGAAGGGAGCTGCTTTCTGCCTTCATTGGAAAAGTCTTGCATGGGTCATGGCCTTGCCACTTCAGATGGGGCCATTCATGAGACTTTGGGATGGGAGGTGCATGTTGCTCACCGTTTTGTAGGATGGTGATGTTCTGGCATATATTAGTGATGTGGGAGGGCATAAAAGAGCTCCTAACCCCACTTCAGGAGAGTTAGGAGGGTTGAGATGACCACAGCTGTAGGATTCCCTACAGCCGGAGGTTTAGACCTGTGCTCCTGCTAGAATTGAGGTGCTTCATATGGAGCACGGGGGGTGATGGGAATGGGAAACAGCAAGGCACAGCTCAGGAAGGGTTTTGCTGGCCAGGAAAGGTGGGGAACAGTGCAAGGCCAAAAAGGGAGGAAGGTAAGGGATGCCCTGTGAGGTGGGAGGATGAGGAGGAATAGGCTGAGTGTGTCTCAGGAGTGGGGTGGGGCAGGCCTGAGATTATCTGTCAGCCCTGGGCACAGGGAACCCTCCCAGTTACGAAATCTGCTGCACTCTCATGGACACAGCTCTCAGTGGAGTATATCACTTCTGGCTGGAAAACTCATGGCTAGGGCTTGCAGGAGTGCCTGAGCTCCAGCTTTACCAGTGCTCGGGGAACCTGCCCTGGGCAACCCCTCAGCCTGACCACACAGGAGTAGAGGGAGCTGTTAGAACCCAGGTCACCAACACTGACAATTTTGTTGAGAATCTTGTGGTATTTGCATCAGCACAAGAGCTGTGTCATGTGCAAGACTACCAGCTTTTAGTCAAGCCAATAAGCTTTCAAGCCTTTATGCCTGCAAGAAGATAAAATCCAGCATGACCCAGGTATAATCCAAAAACTCAGAAGGCAAACGTCCCCAGATTGCATTCATTTTCGAACTGCTGTGGGGTTCAGCTGTGCAGGTGATTCGCCAGCAATGACTTTCCTTCCTGGCCTTCAATCCTGTCACCCAGTCCCCTTCAGCACACTTCAGACCCTGCTTTCCAGACTCTCGCCATGTCCCTTTACTACCAGGTTCCACCCTATTTTTAATCCACTCCCCATCTTCTGGTGTTGTCAATCTCAAACCTCAAAAAAGGATTGTTTATATGTCCTTGTCTCACTATGGATATTTTTTGCAGTTTCTCTCCTGGTTTTAAGTCACTTGAGCCTTGTTTGCCTTTTGGGTTTTAGATGCAAGCAAAACCCAGGCATCTAATCGGAGGTATCCACAGCAACTGCTAAATATTTTTTCCAGAGGGGACCTTCAAAGTCCATTGGTGGAGAGGTGAAATTTTGGCTGTCCTGTGCCAGGGTACGTCACCTTGCACCTGTCCCAGTGGCCATTTCAGAGGGCTGTTGAGCTGCTTCACTCCAAATATCTTTCCATCCCTTTTGGGCTCCTCAGACATCCGAGCACAATCAGCCAAAGCCATTAGCTCCTCATGCCTGGTGTCCTGGGACCATTCAGCAGCAACTAGAACATGGCACCCTGCAGCTTCCTCATTGGAGGCTCTGCTCTGAGCAGCAAATATTCACTTTCTCTTTAATCACATCACCAAGTTTTAATGCCCTGCAAGAACTTTGACCCTTATGCAGGGATTAGTTGTTATCCTTAAGAGCTTTCTGTGGCAAGCCTTATAAAAGAACTCCAGCTTTGGAGAATGCGGGCAAATCATGTCCACTGGGTTAATTTTCTTTATTAGCTGACTACCTCCCTTTTCTGTACACAGCCCTTGGATATTGTCTCCTCACTCCGGGAGAAGGGCTTTTCCCATCAGTTCACAGGAAGTTCACTGCCGGGATCGTTATTACCACCGAGCCACCCTCAGCAAGAAGGCCAAATCTTGGCCTTAGTGAAGTTAAGGGAAAAGCGTTGTGTTCTCTCATTGGGCTGTTTCACATCCCCCCCACCCATGGAAAAATGCAGCGCTGATGGAAGGCTGCCAGACAGGCTGTGTAAAGAGGCAAAACATCTTAAATAGAGGATGTAGAGACAGCTGGGGTTAAGCAGAGGTAGCAAAATCCACTCAGCTCTTTAATAAGTTGTCTTTATGAAAAGAAATGTCTGTCTTCCCTTGTATCTTGCTATCACAGCGTATTTCCAGTGCAATCCTGTTTACTAAGCAGGATTTTAGTAAGGCATAAAAGGGGATTTTTGTTCTTCTTATTGACCGTTATTTTTCATGTGTCTGCAAGGTGCTCAGATATGGGAAAACCAGGAGCACACTATTTTTTGCTCTAAGTAATTAGAGGCAGGATTCACAGGTATATTCTGGCTGCTTTCAGCCTTTCCCGTGACAGAAGGCAGCTGCACACCCAGCATTAGCCAATCTGCTAATAGGCTGTGTCACAAGACACAGCATCACCACGTCTCACAAAGCAACTGCATTGTCCTCTCTAAGCTTATTGTGTGAAGTATCACGGGAACACCACCAAATCGTGTCCTGCGGACCATTCCAGACTAAACATCGACGGCCTGGCTCTCTGACCCGGACTGGGGCCTTGAGGGAGCAGAGGAGGTACCTTGCTTTTGCTAGGCTGCGAGAACAGACGGTCCGAACTCTCATACACCGTCCCCATGCAGACCTGCCTGCGTGCACAGACTCCAGCGCGCCCAGGGGATGAAATCTGCCTGGGGGTTAATGAAGAGGATGAAGAGAGCTTTGAATAGGATCTTTTAACCAAGATGAACCAAACCCGTGGCCTCTATGGAAGATGTGCTTTTGCCAAACTCTGTGTTTTGGCTCAATGTAAACTGAAGTAGGTGAAAGCTGTGGCCATTTGCACTACAGGAGATCCTGTGCCTTGGTGCTGTGCCAGAGCCAGGACTCCTGGGTCCTCTTTTCAGCCCAGAGCCTCATTTGCTAATGAGGGCTGATGTCAATCACTGCTCCAGCCTGTGCCTCAGTTTCCTCATCTGTTAGCAGCAATAACAGTACTGAACCACCCCGGGGATGATCTGTAAGTGAATTAACGACAAGTTGTTAAGGAAGGATTAATTGATAGGCTCGGTCAGGTGCTCAGAGATTCCACGATAGCAGGCAGCGGGCAGCAAGCTG
Organism: Chauna torquata; assembly: GCA_013399475.1. Classification (NCBI taxonomy): domain Eukaryota; kingdom Metazoa; phylum Chordata; class Aves; order Anseriformes; family Anhimidae; genus Chauna; species Chauna torquata. Next base: position 295,142 of record VXAL01005889.1, on the reverse strand, counting down.
AAGTTTTGCGTGCTATGCAGAACACAGCTTTTACTTACAATGCAGCTTGTCATTGAGTCTTTGCTTCACCCTGCGTGGCCCCAGAAGAAAGTCACGCCTTCATTAAGACAAGCGCTCATCAGTCACGTAATGTGATTTCCAGGTGTGCAGCAGTCTGTGTGGGCAGGATAGAGTAGCTTCCCAGCTGCAACTGTCTTCCCCTGAAGCAATACATAAAGAGTAACCAGAGTAGTATTCTCTTGGAGATCCCCACATGTTGTGTGTGATGACAAGGAAAGGGAAAAAGCTAGGAGAATCAGAGCAAAGGGGGAAGTTGCTTGTAGCATGCTGGTGCTATAATGCTTTTCCCATAAACAAGTAAAAGCTAGGGAGTGTGGCTCTGGAGGAGAAAACCTGGGGAGGGCAAAGCATCGCACAAAGTCTGCTGCGCTGGGAGGGGAAGATCAAGGATTGGAGGGAAATGTCTGCTGACACCTGGATTTGGCTTCCACCTCCAGATGCAAGTGTCATGCTATGAGTCCTGTGCCTGGGATATGACAACTGCTTATTAGATTTCAAATTTTTTTCAGCCTCTGAACCCCTTTCCCTCTTCCAGGTATGTTCCAGAGCTCTTCAGGCAAGTCAGATGCACAGATCTCTGCGGAACACCCAGCTAAGTGCATTACTTTGTCACTTCTGGACCACTAAGGCTTAGTCGCCAGATCCATGGAGATGTCTGGAGCACAGACAGAAGCTCACCCTTAGGCAAATCATTTCACCTCCCTGGACCCCAGTTTCCCTCTGTAAAACAGGGGCATTAGCACCAACATCCTCTTAAAGAGCAGCTGGGGGCCCCAAGGCTGGCAACGGCTGTGGGACAGAGGTGGAGCTGGGGGGCCACATTAAGTTCTGAGCGAGACCCCAGAGGACCAGGGCTCTTCATGGAGACGAGATTGTGCTTCCAGTGCAGTTCAGTCTAGGCGAGGGGAAGAAAGCGGACAGCCTATCTGCTCTCCACCCGTTTGCGCTGGCTGTGCTGTACATTACACAGATCAGTACGGGGATCCGGCTCCCTAGGCCACGCGTGCTGCATCAAGTCAGGATGCTCTGCCCACCCCTGCGAGCAGCAGGACCCCAGGGTGCTGAGCGCCCACCTCACCCCCCCATTCCCATGGCTTCTGCCTCCAAAGATGGAGCCTCTTCCCCCGAGAGCAGAGCAATGTGGCAACGTGCTCAGACCTTGGCTCGTAACAGCAGTAACCTCCGAGCTGCTGACTGTTGCTCAGCAATGAACAGCACTCGTGCTATTAATAAACGCTATCTGTCAGCCTTGGTATTTTTAATGCTGGGACACAGTGCCCTGGCATGCAGAGCCACTCAGAGACTGAAGGCCGGATTCAGAGACGAGTCTAAACTGGTGTAAGGCGCTGCATTGTGCACCTCTCCAGCCTGCACACATTGCGAGGTGGAAGGTCTCTGCTTTACTTAGTGTGTTAGACAGGGTCCAAGTTCCTCCCTCTACGGCATTTCCTCTCCCATCCGTTGCAATCCCAAGGCACTGAGACTCAGAGACAGGCTCTACCCTCTTTCGTAGCCGGGGATGGAGCTATGAGGAGCTCTAGATCCATGTGAGTCAGTGAAAATACTTCAGATTTTCTTCACGACGTGCCAGTACGATTAGCTGAATCAGCAAGGGAACGCTGCCTACTTACGCAGTGTCTTTGGACTCACAGTCCTGGTATAGGAGGTTTCAAGCACCAGCTTGAGACATACTCCCCTGTGCACAGAGGTCATCAAGAAAGTCCTGATGGGAAAGGTGCCTCAGGGAGTGACTCCTCCAACAGCCTGGAAGAGAAATAGGAAAGAAAAGGAAAAGGAAGCATGTGTGGGAGCCAGCCATGTTGCACTGAAACTACTGGCTGCTTGCACCTCACCACCTCGAGCTGGCATGGTCCTTGCTGGGGTTAGTGTACGCTGATGGGGGCTTGTGTGATGCCACGAGGGGGTCCGCGTGGGAAAGGGCCAGTTGCAGTAGGAAAGAGCCGGTTTCACCTGCAGCCACAGTGTTCGGCCCTGGAAGCGTGGAAGGGGCAGCGAGCGGGCGGCTCCTCCCGTGCTCAGGGGCTGGGAGTGGGGCTGTGGGTGCTGGCGAGCTGGGGTGGGGTGCGGGCGATGTCAGAGGGGAGCAGCGTGGCTCCCGCGCTGCGGCTGGGTGCACACCGGGCTGCAGGATGGGCTGGGGCTGCACCCGGGGGGCTTCGCCCTTGGGTGCCGGGAGCGAGGAAAGGGCGGCTGTGGAGGGTTTTGGAGGGGTGGGTGGGGGGAACGGCAGAGCAAATGGTGAGTTGGCTGAGCAAACATCTGCCACAGCGAAACAATTGGGTACTGGTTCTGGTAAAGCTCAGCAAATACTGAGTAAAACCTGCTGCTAGCAGTGGTGCTTACCCTAGTCATTGGGTATAGTGCTATCAGAGGGCAGATCCAGAGCAGCCTAGGGAGGCAGGGAGAGGTTGTGCAAGAGGAAGCTCTGGCCAGCATGACTCAATGCTCATTAGCAGTGGCACACCTACAAGAAGCCCATTAAAACTGAAAGAAAATCAAGCACCTAATGTTTTCTCTCTGCTGTAGACCATCTATTTTACCACATCCACATCTCAGTGTCTGAACTGCTGGGTGAATGCCATGATGGCAGCAGAGAGAATTGTTGTGGATCATAATCCCCGGTTCTTGGATCTGCACAGCATTTTTGGAGAATTAGTCTCTGTCCTGAAGAGCTTCCAGCATCATTGGAAACAAGTCATTATAATGGAGTGCAAATGGCCAGAGGAAAGGGAGGTGGCAGAACAAAGTACCAGAGATAATTCCTTACCCCATCACTTTAAACCCTTTAAATGCCCCTCTAGCCTAGCCCTGGGCCCCCCAGCTCTGCCCCTGCCCCATGGTCCCCGCCAGCCCTGCCTTCTGTGCTTGTCAGTGATGTGGTCTAAAGCTCAGCTGTCACCTCTATTCCACTGCCTTGGACTCCACTTTCTTCAGAGCCATCCACTCCGATGACTGCAGCCTCTTACAAAGGCTGGAGTAGCAGGAGGACTGCATTGCCCCTGCGTGCTGCGTACAGTCCTGCACTGGCTGACGGTGTCCGTAGCACAGTTGTAGATCTACATGTGGGAGATGCCCTCAGCTTCTGGGGTGAAGCCGTGCTCTCTGAACATCATCCACCTGCCAATTTTCCCTTGCTTGCTGGGTTGGTTTCTTGGACATGTCCTTGAAGAAAGCACCAAACTAGAGAGAGAAAGGGCTTCTGTGTGTCTAGGTATAAATGCCCTGACCTGGGTGTGCAGAGTGAGCAGAAAGGATGTCTGCAGCACACTCCTTGACACCAGTGTCCCTTGCTGGTACGTCACTGGGAAAACAGACTCATTTTCCTGCTTCCACTGAAGAAGAAAAAAGTGGGTTTACCTTGAAGTGCTTAGTATACAGATCCAAGACTGGCCTTGGAGTAAAACTCTCCTCAGTCACATCTCTGTTAGTACTTTACAAGGAGATAGATAAATCCAGTCATCCCTTGGGTATGTGTGCACTGCATTCCAGAGGTGGGACCACAGCTTGATAAACACACCCTAATGAGATTGGGTGTTAGTCTGAGTTTTAACCTAGTTTTCTACCTGTTAGCGTGGGTACCAGTAGCAGTGTGCCACCAGGGTGTCCGGACTGCGGACCCCTCCTAGGCCAAGCCCAGCTCTCTGCTGCCACCCATACTCTGCTGTTAGTTCCTAGCTAGTTTCCAGCTGGCTCAAGGATGCCTGGCCAAGCTCTCTCATGCCCTTGTGCTGCTGTTTTGGTCTGCTATGCCACTGCCAAACTCCCACCACGTCCTCCAGCTCAGAGCCACCATGAGAGCTTGCCTTCTGCCCTGCTGCTCCCCACACATGTCTGAGCTCTTGGGCTTGCTGGTTTGGACCAAGGTGTGAAGCCCTTTAGCACCTTCAAAAAGGGGTGGCCCTGCAAAGGCAGGGGCTGCGGGAGGCATGTGCGTGCTGCGGTGGGGTCCGATGGTCCCAGCCACTAAGGGTCAGGATGGCTCTGCTGATCTAGAAAATTGGCTTCTGCAGAAGAGACAGGTCATCCTACCCCATCCTTCCTCCCTGTGCCACCCTCCCTCCCTCTTGGTCCCTACAGCAAGTGTTTAGGAGGGGTCTTCTCTCCCAGAAACACCATCCTAAGCCCACTGTCTTTTACCTGATTCAGATTAGGTTTCTTTCTGCTTTTCTCTTCTCTCTGTTGACACACAAAAGAATGATACCCCCACAGGAGCAGGACCGGATGCACTCCAAATGATGTCAGATTTGATTTATTATTGTTTAATATCATGTTGCTTATTGTTGCAGTTGCATGGAGTTAGCTCAGTTTGGGAAAGATTGCTCTTCTTCGGACAGGATAGATGGTCTGCAAATTAATTTTTTTGCTTGCCTAACTAGATATGCAAAGCAGGCTGTTCTTTCATTGGAGCTTTGCTTAGGTGAGATCTTCCATTGGCAGAAAGGGTGGGGGAGAAGGTGGGAATATGGGGGAGAGCAAAGGGAGGATGAGTGCACTCTACCGCAGTTGAGGTTTCTCAGTTTGTCTCCTCATCTCCCCTCTGCAAAGCCTCCTTCCACTCCTGCCATCCCTGCAGAGACCCTGCCTCGGAGGAGTTTCCCAGTGGTCTCACTCGGAGTTGGGTCTGGGATGGGGCCAGGGCCAGACACTGCAGGGAAGAGGGGCAGGAAATGTGGCTGTAGGTAATCATGAAATAACCTGTTCAGATGTGTAGTTTTGTCTTAATCCCCACCAGTTAGGGCTGGCTCATATCCTGGAGCAAAAGGGCTTAGATCTCTTACATTTTTGTTCTATCTCATGTAGCTCTGGATGTTCTTTTCTATCCATTGAAACATCTGATCCTTTTGTGTTTCCTGCAAAGCTCTTGGCCTCCCTGATGACAATGTTTTCCATCTGTGCTTTCCCCCAGATCATTTCCAGGGTCCTTTTGGTGAGCGTGTGGGTTCACTGGGATCTGAGCTCCTGTTTTGTGAATGAGCTCAAGGGCTTGCTGAGGGGACTGAGCCCTTGCTGCTGAGCAAGCTCCACAAAGCAGACAGTCCCGTCCTGCAGTTGGCAGGACTCTGTGGGGCCTGGGCAGTGTGGATGGACCCTCTTGTGCTTCTTGCCAGGATCACAAGCCAAGCTTTTTGGGCCTTTCAGAGTGAGAAGAAGGCTCCATGCAGGAGGAGAGGAAGGGAAGACACTCAGAACCCACATGCTTGAGCCACCTCCAGTGTAAATCTTAGCAGGAATGCTACCTGACACACACTTTATTTCTTGTATATCCACTGGGCAAATGAAGAACACTACATTTGTTGCCATCACTACTTTTAGTATCCAACTTTCAAATGCATAGACCTATATCGTCTTGAAATATTCACTTATTTTGTTTGGCCTGAATCCTAGAGGACATAACTGTGGGTTTCCGAATATTTAAAGCCAATGTGTTATTTATAAGCCATGTCGGAAACATCCTGAGCATGTGGATTTTTACTGAGCAGAGTCTGGGTTTGGTATGTCCACACATCTCGGTTTTGCCATTCTGCAATGCTTTCTGTGGTGATTGCATTTGAGGTTAGCAATGTCTGTAGCTGCACCAGTCTCATGACATTCTCTTCTTAATGTTTTCAAATTGACTGGCAAACAGCAATGAAATAAGAAGGCGGGCAGCAAAGGACTGAGAGAGATCTTGTGTGCTTTTGGATCCCTTGCAGCACCCCCATTTAAACTCCTAGCAGCCATCACACCCCTTGTCTCTACTCTCCGTTGGCCCCCTAACAGAGCTCTCGCCCTTTTCTTCTGAGATGGTGACGGCTGGCCTTGGTGCAGCACTTCCCAGGGAGGAGCAAGGGATGGGATGGAGAAGTGAGCCTCCTCCTTTGGTACTGCTCCATCCACCCACCCCTCATGGTGTGTGAATGCAGCTCGTCTCCTCTCTGTCTGCCCACGGTGTCCTCCTCAGCAGCCTCTCTGGGACACACAACCCCACTGCAGCCCGAGGACCCGGCAATGAGCCCAGAGCCAGCCTAGTACCTGGGGTTTTCCTTCTCCTGCAGGAGCAGTTAGCTGCCCTGAGGCTGCCTTCAGTAGGCTGATATTATCTCCACCCTGACGCAGGCAAGCAGCCCTAAGCCCTTGTAACAGCCATGCCAGGGTCACTCTCTCCCTGCTGCCTGTGTGCTTCTACCTGTGAGATAGGCTGGCTTCCAGGGCTCTTCCAGCTCTCTTCAGCCAGCGGGCAAAGACTTTGCTTTCACAGCACGAAAGCCTGAGAAACCCCTTTGCCTTGTGTTGAGGTGAGCCCAGAAGTCTGTCTGAAGGGGAGATGCCCCCTGCAGCTCCAGTGAAAGAGATGCTTTGCTTTGCACACTCCAGCCATGGAGCTGCTCAGGTTGGGAGTTCTCCAGGGGAGAGAACTTGGCTTCACCACCAAACCACAGAAGGTGTCTGCGTTTGCTGCCCGTTAATTGAGACAAGATAAAAGCCTGCGTCAGGGGTGCCTGCTCCTGCTGACACTGTCTTATCCATTGAGCCTGCTCTACTTGAGAGTTAATTGTGTCTAGAAGCACTTGCTCCCCACTGCTCTGTGTCATTGCCGAGGGAGAGGCGATCTCTACCCTGGAAAGCTTTTACCTAATTAGACAAGACAGATAGGCAGGGAGACTGAAAGAAGGAAGTGGTGCTTTGCTTGCCCAGGGCCAAGTGCCAGGTGAGCTGCAGCAGTAGGATGTGAAACCAGATCTTGCAGAGCTTGTGCCACAGGTCCACATCACCTCCATGGCAGGGCTCCAGCACAGCGTGGTGATGGACCCATCCTGGGGTCCATCACGAGCATCCAGCCTCTCCAAGTCTGTGGTGTTTGACGCTGCCTGACCAGGGGCCAGGCTCTGCACAGGGCACCGGACCCATCAGGCTCTGCCCAGCTAATGTGGAATTTGCCTTGGGGCAGAGGGGCCAGACTGGCACCAAAATCACCCCACTGATCCCTGTGTTACCTTGAGCATTGCTCTGAAGTAGAATTAAACCAGACACACTGCCAGCACTTCTCCATATGCTGTGGGACACATCTCTGTAGGTCAGCGAGACCTCTCAGTCCTGCCCTGATTTCACACTGGCCAAGACTCTACCCCGTATCATCCAGTTTTGCTACAGAGATAAGGGGTTTGAGTGATTGGACACGCAAAGAGACCGGGCCAGGCTAGGGCCCTTCTTGCTGAGCTGCTCTATTCTGCTACCTATGATTATTTGGGGTACATCAAGATCTTTAGTGATACATCCTCGCAGAACATTTCATATCTTCTGATGATTGCAAGTTCTTTAAACAGCAAGCCAAGGTCTTGCAAAGGAGGAGAAGGACAAGGGTGAAAGAAAATGGCCCTGAACTGTGAGACAGAGTGGAAGAAAGATCCTTATTTCAGCTGTTTCAGCAGACTGAGTTTCCTCCAGATACCAAGAACCATTTGGGAGCTGCTTGCTGCTCCCCAGAGCCCTAAAGCATGAATGTGAGAGGAGGTGAATTAGGAATGGTGTGCTTCCACAGAGCTGGGATGACCATAGCTACTGCGCTTCAGGTTCAGCCTGGTCTGCAAGCCATTTCAGTGCACGCATGCTTACATGTTATTGCCCACAGAATTAAGTTAGTGGGACTCTTTTTGTCCCATTCAGCTACTTCTAATGTTGGGGATCACCTGGCATTTTGCTCACAGGCTTTGTTTGTTGAGAAAAGTCAGCTGGGGCAAGCAGCGAGGTGCTTTACCTTTCTCCCTGAATGGAGGAGCCAGCCCCATGCAATTAAGCAGCTTAGCTCAAGGCAACAGAAGCCATTATTGCTGGGCTCCTCTGCTCTGCTTGAACTCTGTTATCCATGCTAAAAATGTCAGAGAAAGAAAACATTTCCTTCTTTCCCTGGCGTCTCCCTGGCGCTGGCTGAGTGGCAGGTGCATATCTGAGATACCTGTATGTGCGTCTATCTGATCACCCTTTCTCCCCACTTCAGGCTGTTTAATTTGAAGTGGGGTGGTAGCTGGTCTCATGACAGACCAAGAACACCTGTCCAGGTGTGACTCTCAGCCCTCCTTGGGGAAAACCTCTTTGGTTTGGCAACCTTCCTACCTCTCAGGGAGAGAACTCATCTTGGCTGCTGAAGGCACCATGCAAAACTCTCCACCTGCCCCTTAGGAAACAAGAGGGGTTGAGAAGAATCCCAGTGCTTCTCTCCTTCCTGCCTGTAAGTGCCTTGGTGCTTCTCCATCCTCCTTCTCTGCTGTGCCTGCGCTGGGCCTGTGACAGAGAGGCGATGCCGGGGGGAGGCATATAAAACACCTTACTTATGGTTAAGGGTAAGCCCTTGGCTTTTTACGCTGTAGGTGAAAAGCTTGAGCTTGGCTCGTGCTGCAGGGTTGGGAGGTTTTTTTCAGGCAGGCGTACATGTTGCAAGGATTATTCTCTTCTGGTTATGGATATTCATGCTGCAGTCCCACTCGCCCTTAACTGGGCAAAAATGTGTACTGCTCAAAGAAAAACACACACATACATGTATGCTCATACATACATACATCTGCAATGCACAAAATGGAACATCATACCTAGCCCTGAACACAACTGATGCCTGAGGAGAGGGCGTATTCACTCCTGTCCAAAACGACAGACTGTCCCTTCATGGCTGGTGCCAGTTATTTCCTGCCTACTCACCCAGATGTCACTGCGCTTTGCTCTGTTACTCAGACGTGTCCCAGTCGTAACTTATTGTGGGTTTTCACATTCAGGTGCTGTTATCACCCATTCATGTATTAATAAACACAATTAAATGCCTATTTTTACAGAGAAAGCTCTTTCCAGGGAGGATTCCTCTAACCCAGCTTCCTTACTGGTTAGAAAGTCCCCTAAGTCCATTGGCACAATGTGTTAGAGTCCCCTGGTTGCTTCCAGTGCAATAGCCTAAGAAGGTCCCGAGCTCACTGGGTAGCTCTGAAAGAGATGTGGACACACTCCCACAGCGCCTCAACATCACTTTTGCTACTGGCTGTGAAGTGGCCTTGCTGGAGATGTTGGTTCATATCATAGCAGCTGGAACATGTGCTGCTTAGGAAAACAGAACAGCAGAGCTCAGGAATGAGGGCACGGAGGGCAGAGTCCAGACCTGAACAGGAAGGAGAAGGGAGATTTATGCAGGTGAACCTAATCCAGCTTGTACCAGATGCTGAAGCACACGACTTCTGACAACACAGACTGCTGTGGACATACTGAACTGTGCAGAAAGACCTTTCTCTTTCGTTTAGGAGACACAGGTCTCATCACTCTGACTGGGAGAAGCTCAGAATGAACTGGTTTGGCTCCAAGGTGGACAGCCATGCAGGATTAGGTAGGAATATGAGCTTTTATCTCTATGAAAGACCTCTGATTAAAATTGCAGGTCTCAGACCAGCTCCTTGAAGAGATTGCATAGGATTTAGGAATGAAGGTGCAGATGCCTGCTGTGTATGAGCAACAGAATTTGCTGCCAAATGGGGAACGCTCCTCTGTGCAGAGAGGAGAGTGTTCTGATGGGCTAGATAACCACCTGCAGGAGGGAAGGACTGTTGCAAGCCTTCCCACCTTCTGTCTTACAAGTGAGGGCACTTCAAGATGCTTTCTCTGGCTATGATACCTGATTAGCTAATTAAACCACTTGCATTATACTTGTAAGAGGAATGAAGAAAGAATGAGTTCCAGAGGGCAGATGTTAGTCAGACTGCCTCGGGCACTACTGGGAGGTCTTGAGATACCGCTGCGCTATGGTGATGTAAGGAAGGGACTAACTCTGAGGTTGTGTTATTGTGGGCTGGGGGCTGGGGCCGCTGGTGTGGAGTCTGCCGTTTGGATAGGAGTCACCAAAGTGTCAGAAATGGGAGAACTGTCTGGTCCTAGAAAGTGGCACATGGATGGGTGTAGGGAAAGGAGAGCCTCTTCTTGTGAAGTGGTGTCAGGAGACGACTTCATTTTTCAATTTAGCAGGTAGCACGTCACACTGGGACAGGCAATGATGGACTCATTTCTGAAGCTGCTTGTCCCCATGTTCCTGCAGACACAAATATTCCCCCCAGTGCTTTTACAACACAGAGAGGAAAGTGACTTCATGACATTCCTTTTCTGACTGTTTCTCTGGCATGTGCTTTCTAAACATAGATCTAAAAATCAGAAAGCACCAGGAGAATTATGGGTTTCTACACCCTATTGTGCTTTATAATAATTATAATTATTGTAAATACGGCCCAGACACTGTAATTTTCTGCTCTCCATTGGGTCTTTCTTTTTCATTTTCTTCTTCTTTTTATGACTGTTTTCTAAGAAAGTTTTCATATGTCACCTTATAGATGGGAAATGGCAGAGTCAGCTCTTAAAATAAAAGGAGAGGAGTGGCTTGGGGGGGTTGGAGAGAGGGATGAGAAGGGAGTGAAGAGAGAGAAATGTCATGTAGCCTGTGGTGAGGGCACCAGTGGGGACAATCAGGAGACCTGGTTCTGTACCTAATCTGATGCTGACCTGCTGTGTGATTATAGGCTCCATCTTTTTTTACCTATTTTTGGTTGTGGGGGGCCTTCTCTTTTCTCTTTCATCACTTGGCTCAGCAGCTCTCTGATCTTAAGTTTAGAGGTGCTGAGCACTTCTCACATGTCATGTCTGGTTGAAGTTATTGTGGGAAGATACAGTACAGACAGTTGAATAAGTGAAGGTTAGTCTATATAACATTGTTCAGGTACAGTCAGAAAAACCTTGTTTACACTAGGGATGGATGTGCACTATGGTATAGCTTTTGATCCTATTCCCTTTGAGTGCCCAGAACATTGATGTGGCTGAGATGTGTCTTCCTGAGCAGGCAACTTGGTTTCATTCTCATGGACACTAATGCATAGGGTAGAATGGAGAGTGAGTGAAAATCGAGTATATTCACATTTTGTCCCATTAGGAAACCAGACTGTGGCCAGGATCTGGACTTAGGTGAAGTGCAAACTACTCCTACACCTCAAAGAACAGACACAGCTAGTAACATCTGGATCTTTGCACAGGAGTGATGAGGAAAGGAAAGATGCAGTAAAGAGAATTAGGGGGAAAAAATGACAAAAAATATCCAGATACCCTGAAGTCAGGCAAGAGAGTTTACATTGACTTCAGACTGAACTTAAAGAAAAAATTAGAAAGAAAATGGAAAAAAAAAGGTAGGATGAGGAGGGATTAGACCTGGTAAAATTCAGTACGTGAGGGATATAATGAGATAGATAAGAGAAGAAAACCCACAAAAATATGGATGTGATGTACACAGTAGGAAGGCAAAAGAAAGGCAAAGGAAAAGTCAACTGGAATGAGATTCACCATTTTTAAATAAGGGACTGAAATGAGATATCATCATTAGAAACCCAGCAGAGATTTGTATTGAACTGCATCTAATTTCTCTAAGTTTTGCCCAAGCAGGACAGTTGAGCAGACTCTCACTGAGAACTTAGGCTTCCTCTCCTCAGAAGCCCCCACAGGAGACTTCCACAGCACACCAAAGTGAGCTGCTCTTCACCACAGAACAAAGGGGAACTTGGTTTTGTATCTTTTTAAAGCAACTGGAGGAGTCTTTGTGGATGACTTTCTACAAAGATTGTAGGGTTTGCAGTTTGGACTTGGTGATCAAGAGGTGTAGGTATTATTCTGCCAGCGAACAGAGATGCAGTTTAGCAACTCCAGCTGGCGATGGGACTCAGGTTTTGACTTCTAGTTCCAGGTGAGGAAAGTGACTGACCATAGTCTTGAAGTAAAAAGTGGGCTGATGGAGTTTATAGTTTAATTCCTGCCTTTCCCACTGACCTACAGCAATTTACTGAATCTCTTTCTTAGCACAGCAACACCAATTAATTACCTCACGGAGGATTTCCCTGATGCCTAAGTTGCTATTTGCAAAGTGGCCAGAAATCTGCTGGTGAAAGGTGGTTTACAGGAACAATGATTTACCTTATGGAGCAAGAACTTCTTACAAGAAGGTTTGTGTAGTTGCCTCAGGCCATCCATAAATAAGCTTCTATTGCAGGCAGTGCAATAGGCTGAGCAGAACACTATGCGTTAAAGGAACAGTTGCTGTAGTATTTGGAAATAAGTCAAATCCTCTACTATCTGCATTTCTTACAAATACCACAAATTCTTTAGGTTTGTGCCTCCACCATTCCAAGCTGTTGCTTGGAAAAAAAAAAAAAAACACAACAATGTGTGCTTCTTTTATTTATGGGTCTAACACTCAGATGTTACCTCATGCCCTGCAAGAGAGAGAGAACATGGAGTCTGCTGGATTCCAGGAGGAAAGATCTGCAGGGATTCTAGAAGGAGAATTGCCAGCTAGGTATTTATGAAAAGGAGGTGATCTGGTTGGATTCAAGAATGTACTACAAGCTAGATGCTTATCTGGTGTCAATTGACAGTTTCATTGGATTAATTGGAGCTATTCTGATCTATAGCTACTGAGGATTTGGCCAAGTTTATATAAATAACTCTAATTAGTTAAGCCCCTCTAAAGGCAGCACGAATTATTACCAAGAGATATATCTAGGTGAGCTGTAGGTCCTTGCCAGTTGTCTTCCAAACTCTGCTCTTTCTTGTCACTGCAAAGAGTATATGGAGCTTTCATGATCCATGTTCAGCCTGCTCACTTTCCACCCGTCTCAGCCTTGCTGATGCAACTCTTTCAGCCTGTGCTGAGTCGCTGATCATTGTTAAAAACAAACAGCAAACATAAAGAGATGAGCAGCCCGATACACAACTGCGTCAGGTGGGAACCAAGACATGGAGAAAGGTTTATGTGGCATATTCTACTTTGGCCCATGCAGAAAATATGAAGTAGAGTGACATTCGAAATGGTAATAATGCTTGTTTGCTCTCCGTCTTAAGTACGTGCACCATATGCTGCCCTCGTCTAGCTCTAGCGGCTGAGTCCTGGCTACCGTTATTCAAAGTAAGGGAGGGAGACCCAGTGTTTGGCCACTGGTGTTAGACAATGTCAGACAAGAGATAAAGTAAGTGTTTTTGAGTGAATAATCACTAGCAATGGTGGGGGACCACCGAGCCTTGCACTCTCAAGCTGAGTTTGGCTGACTTTCTGAGACAGGTGCTTTATCTTGCTCAGCAATCAGGAAGACTCGAGGAAGAGATGGCTGGCAGAAGTGTTACGGCTGGTAGTAAGCACTTATTAAGCAGGAAGCTGGACTAAAAGTGCCTGAGGATCTCTGTAGGCATGAAGTTGTAAGGATGCAGCTACTCAGCAACCAACGATTATGGGTTCACGTCACCTTCCCCACAGACCTGCTTGTGGTGTAGGAGCAACACTCAGCGGCTGTTTCCCCAGCAGCAGATGGAGGTTGGCTGATATGTGGCTGTTACCCACCTAGACACAAGGTTGCCAGAGGGCTGCGAGGCACCTGCCGCTCTTCTCTGGGGCCTGGGTATTGGTTTTGCAAGACTCAACATCGACCCCAGGCTCCCGGGCTAGGTATGTTGCTTAGAGGACTCAAAAAGTGGAGAGCATGAGGAACACCAGAGTAGGCAGCTGGCAGTTTAATTTCAGCATGGGTAAGTACAGGGTAATGCAACATGAAAGATCAATTTAAATTACTTATGTAACACGACAGGCCCTAAATTAATTATTTCTTACTCAGGAAAACATCAAGGTCTTTTTCAGGCTCCTTGAGCAAAAGTGATCACAACAGCTAGCTAGTACTGAAAAGGTTGCATTATAATACCTTTCTGTAAATCAGAATGATGTCTATATTTGAATGATGTGCTCAGATTTTGTCATTTTTCTATTCAGAAATAGAAGGTACCTAGAGATAGATGATGCAAATTATTAGAAGACCTAGCAAAATTCCACAAAGGAAAGATTAGGAGCATTAATTTTGTAAGAGGGATGTGATATGATAATGAAAAGAAGAATGACAGGGAGAAGGCACATGAGACCCTGCTATTTGTCCTTTATTAAAATACCAGAATGTGAAAGAAAAACCTCATGACTTACAATACTTCACCTGAAATACTAATAAAAAAAACCTAGTTTTATACTGTATGCAACCTGTGGAATTCATTGTTCAAAAATACTACTGAGGCCAAGAGCTTTGGAAGATATTACTCTCACATTTTCCATACAGGAGCAATAAAAATATCATCCACCCCTACACCAGCTGGGATAAAAACCTACAAGGGATATAAATCTTCATCTTTCATGACAATAATTGCTGTGAGCTAGACTAGGAAGCCTGTTGCATAACTGTCCACCATGAGGGTTTCTCTGCCTCCCATGAAGCATGCGGTGCTGGCTGCTAGCAGAGATGGGCTCCTGGGAGGGACACAGCCGTTTTCCCTTTCCATCTCTCCCCTCCCCATGCACATCCTTTTATCTAGAGCAGGTCCTCCAGCTGTCCTGCTGGGGGCCTTTGGAGCAGTGAAGCATCACATGGGACAGACCACCATCCTGGCTGCCTCTCTCAGCAGTGAGGGCTGTGTTTGGCGTGCCTGGCGTTATTCTGGTGAGCTGGCTGAGATGAGATGTGCCTCTGGCTTTGGGAGATGTGAAAGCTGGTAGTCATTCATCCAGCTCCCTGCAGGAGCAAACTCCAGGGGTACGAGTCAGCAGCAGAAAAAATGCCTGCTGCAGACATCTTCATTCCCCTCGGGACAGAGATTTTTGGGTGAATCACTGCCGCTGTGAGAGGCTGCGATCAGAGAGCGTGAGGCAGTTCCCTTAGGCAGCTGGTGCCCAGCCTGTGAATTGGTTTGGACAGGAGGATTGAAAGTCTGGATTTGTCCCAAAATTTGGTACAGAGAACCAAAGGATCTGGTGTTTGAAGTCTGCACCCAGCCTGGAGGTAGAGGGAACAAGCTTGAGGTCTCTGGAAATGCTGCATCAAAATCTGAACCCGACAGGGAAGAGGTGTTGTCTCCTTGCCAAAACATGCATTATTGCTATTCATGTGCAGAGTGGTTAGGTGCCAGCCAAGAAAGGGACTCCACTGCTCCAGGGAACGTTCATACATTCTAGAAGATATGAATCTAACAGATGTGGCTATTTCAATGTCTAGAAGCGATGAGGAGCCGGGGGAACACCAAGGCTGCGGATTGTCCTAACACGCCAAGAAATGGGGCTGATGACATAAGCTCTCCTCAGCCCTTGCCTGCTGTCTTTCAGGGAGAGACCCTCAACTTTTCCAAGGGAAGAGAAATTCTGAAAGGTACTCACAAGCCAAATCAATTATTTTTGGAATTTTCATGCAAAGTGGATTTTCAAACAGTTTCCAGTTTGGGATTTTGGGTTTCACATTTCGTATTTTATTTAGATTCCAGAACTTCAAAGGACCAGTTAGAAATCCTAATTCATGCCCTTTTTGTGTTTTATCGTGATTACTGGCTGTTTTAGAATAAAATGTAGTGCATATTATGGCAAGAGATTTGAAGTGTTCCATTCTTTTATTTTTAGACAATTAGGGGCAGCTGTTATATAGTACTAATTAAAAAATCTTATCTTTCTTTACAGATCAAAGTGTCTTTTGTTTGTTTTGTAGTAAAACAGTCTGACAAAAAGTCACACAAAAAGTGTGAAACTGTTTCATTACAAAACAAACAGGAGACACTTTGATCTGTGAAACAGATAAGGTTTTAATTAGTACTAAATAACAGCTGTCCATCATGATTTAAGAAAGGAAATAAAACTCCAATATTTCAAGTCTTTTATATGGTGATGTGCATGCGGAGGAGCTCTTATAAAGTACAAAAGAATTACAATAACTATTGGGATAAAATTTTGAAATTTATAAATTCACGAAAATGTATTTCTCAACCCCAAACAGAGAAGATGCCCATACTGACATATTTTGCCAGGGGAAATTTCCATTGACATCAATATCTTGTTATTAAAAACAATGCATTTAATCACAGCATCTTTTAAAATGAAAAGCTATGTTTAAAAACATTCCAGCCGGGTCTGCCTGCAGACACTGGTTTCAGCCATGGCCCCGCTGGGTGGGGTACGAAGGTAAACAACAACATGACGCAGAAGCAGCTTCACCAATATGTTGCTGGCATGTTTGCAGCGGGGTGTGATGCAGCTCTCCAAGCACATATCACCTGTTAACTCCCTCATCTCAATTCTGGACTTTCTGCCGGGACCTTGCCACCTCTCTTCGCTGCACCGTGAGGCCACGTGTGTTCGTGGAGCTGTTGAGGAGAAGGCAGGTGAGCTGGGGTCTTGCAGGTAGCGCTGGCTGTTGGGAGGCAAGCTAGCGATCCCAGCCCTCAGTGCAAGGAATGAGGATGCCTCTCAGGTCGGTTCTGCTAAGTTTTTCCATGTTCCCGGGTCAGGGTAAGCGTTTTGAAGCTGGCTGTGTCAAACACTGCCGAGAGCAATGCAAGTCTGCTCTTACAAAAACAGCCGTTATCTGTTAGTGGGTATTTCCACTGACTCTCCCCGGGTCTGCACATTGTGCAAACCCGGTGAAGGGAAACTCCTGCCCTGGAGAGCCACGCTAGCAGGGGGAGCCCAGACTGCAGCAGGACCCCGTCCCTGCTAATGTGGCCGGGGTGACAAATGACCAGGCAGTGGGCGAGCATGGCGGAGGGTCAAGCAGTGATCTGAGCCGTGGAGTTCCTTTTGCTCTTCCTTTCCATCTTGCTGTTAATGGCCAACAAATTTCCTACAGGATTCCCATTGAAAGGGTCCTCAAAACAGTGTCCTGTGATCTCAGGGGCAAGCAAACATCAGTCTCAGTCCAATTCTTGGACGTCAGCTCTGCCCCTTGTTCCCGGATCATTGAGAGCTGCTGGGTTATGCTGCTTGCTTTTCACAGCCTCCTGTTTATCTCACCTTTGGTCCTGCTCGGTGTTTACAGCTAAAGCTGTTCATTCAAGTGCCATATACTTTGTCAGGATTTGCTGAGGGAGCAAAGTTCCTCAAGCAGAAGACAAGAGCAGAGGAAAAACAGCCTGTGGCTGCTACACTTGCCTGCTGCTTGCTTCAGGGACGTTGCTCAAGATGGGCTGGCAGCTAATATGCATGGAAAAGATAGCAGTAGCAGTATGTCGGCAAAATCTGGAGGCCTCTGAGACTCTCCTTTGTTGTCACTTTTCAGTGATTTCTCAGTGCCTTTATGATGATGATGCAGTAATTGCAGATTTTACTTCCAGTATTTATCAGGAATGTTTTTTTATGGTTGCACTAAATTCTGAAATATAGATGGGGTGACTGCTGCTGCTGCCTCACCCCAGCCCTTCGCATTTACAGTCTCCCATGTTTGTGTTATAGCTATGGTAGATAAAAGAATATAAATAAATAAAAAGTAATATGGAGAAAACATGCCTTTTACATGGGCCAAATCAAACACACACGAAAAAAGACAAACTTGCAGGCACCAAAGGCAGGTCTCCCCTCACTCACTCACTCATATCCTACAGTAATATAAGACATTAAGACTTAGCACTTTAGTTCTTCAAAGAAGAAAACCTTTGCGAGTTGGGCCTTTTTGATAGGATCCTTGATATCTATGTGAGGTAGGCACAAACATCCAATGCTGTGAGACTTCCTCAGTCATTGCTGCGACCAAAATCCCATGAAATTATTTGGGATATGAGAAATTCAAGGCTGTGAGTGAAAGCCAATAACCTGTTGCTTAAGAGGTAAACAAAGCAGCACAGAAGTGGGAACCACTGTGGGAGAATGTTAACTTAGTCAGGGACATGAAGATATATCTGCATATTGAAAAGCAGCAAAAATATTGTGTGAAAGTCGAAAACAGGTGATTGTTTATACAATTTCAAAGGAACTCTTGAAATAATATTTACAAAGGGTCAGGAGAGGAAAATCGAGCCA
This sequence comes from Chauna torquata, assembly GCA_013399475.1. NCBI lineage: Eukaryota > Metazoa > Chordata > Aves > Anseriformes > Anhimidae > Chauna > Chauna torquata. The sequence goes on along the minus strand of VXAL01005889.1, from coordinate 277,222 downwards.
TTTATCCAGGAAACCATACTGAATAAAACTGGAAACGGCAACAACACTGTGCCAGGGGTCAAGACCATGCATGGGCGTAGCATTTCTACCACTTCCGTCAGCCTGGTAATGACGTTAGGGAAGGGTGGTCGTGCAGGTGGCTCAGGCCTCAAGTTGTGACTCCTGTGGTGACAGCAGGTCTGACGAAGCAATATCCTATGCAGGTTAAGAGCTAGCTGCCTTGGTAGGCAGTGTGGTGTAAATCTGAAGGACTAGAGCTAAGAGGCTGAGATGAGAATGTGGCTGGAGGAATCAAAGGAATAAATCCGCTGAAGGTGGAATTACCATTTGCTGTATTTTCCAGATTTTGAGCCTGAGGAGTCACAGCTGGGGTTGCAGGACTGGCCCATAAGTGAAAGCTATCCCTGTCCAGAAGAGCCACTGTCATCCCATGTATGCCCAAAGAGTACCTACCACAGGGGCTGTCCTCCTGGAGTCCCTCCTGTCCAGGTATGTCATTTTGGTGACCCAGGGGGATCCCTTTGGGTGCAGAGGGGCAATGCCTCCTCTTTGGGATGTTGCCTGTGGCTACCAGAGCAGCTTCTGCTGTCTGCGCTGTCCCACCAGAGCTCCCAGTGACCTCCTGGGTGCTCCCATGATGCTGGGTGCTCTGCCAGGTATGGTCCCCCCTGCCTGAGCCCCAGCAAACTCCCAAGCCCCCAGCCCCAGGCAGGCTTACTCCCCAGTGGGACTTCTAACTTTGGCTTTTCTTCCACCAGCCTCCTCCCCTGGGGACATTGTCCCCTCCAGACTCATTCCTCCTCAACCCCTGCTCTTTTCCAAGAGAGAGTGCAATGGTTCACCCTGCCCAAAATCCTTTATTCCCTTATTTCCCACAGCCTTCATTTATGTCCCGAAATCACAGCCTCTTTTCCCACTAACCGCTCCCTGCCCAGGCACACGTGGAAGGTCAATCACCTCGCCAAGTGTTAATCAAGCTTTCTTGGCAGCCCTCCCCAGGGAGGGGACCCAGTATCCTTAAGCAGCCCACGTGCTCCTGGGGCTGTGCCGGCCCTGTGTAGGCAGCAATTGGCTGAGCCGCTGCTTTGGTGGCGAGCTATGTGGCTTTTCCACAAAGACGCTTCTTTGCTTTCCCCTCAAGATGTTCCCAAAGACAAAATAATCTGACACATGCAGCACCGTATTACGGTAGAGTAGATGCTGGGGTTGCGGGGAGGGAGTGGGATTGCTCTCACAAGAGTTGCTTTAGCCAGTTTTCCTGTTTGCGTATTAAGGGTAAAAATCCTTCCTTTTGCAAGTAAGTGTTGAGACATGAGCCAGGCTCGGTGAGCCAGCCGTCAGTGATGTCTGTGAGGAGTTCTTGCATCATGCCACGTACCTCAGGTTGGTGGTTCAGTTACATACAAATGTGAACCCTACCCTCAAACCCTGAAGAAACCGTTCTGCCCCATGCTGAAGAAGCAGCACAGCACAGGGCATGCCTTATGCCTTTCCTCCAGGATGCTAAGCTGCCTGCCCCTGTGGAGCCGTGTCTCTGGAGATATCTCCATGCTGACACCAAGGAGGGAGGAGACCGTGGTCATTGCTCTGAGCTCCGCCTTGGCTTGTGACTCGTGGCCTTGGAAGGTGCATGCGCAGCACGTAACCGCATGAGGGCTGTGGCCTGGTGCTGTGCCCCAACACGGAGGAATTGTGGGCTGCATCCTGTGTTGTTGTGTTTTACACGTCTGGTGGGAGATCTGCATATATTCCGGTAAGTGGGTCTCCAACGGGTGCATCAGCCCTCACTGGGACCGGAGCACAAGTTTTCAGGGGTCATGATCTCTTCTAGGGCACAGCAGGAACACTGGGGACAGGACGCCTGACACCCTTTTCTTTCTCCAACTCAAGGTCACCTCTAGACAAGGTTATGGGCCTTTGGCCTGAGTGGAACTTCCCACCTACTGGTTCCCCAAGTTAATTGAGAATTAGTTTTCAGTCACTTCCCCTCAGCCGCCACTCTGAGAAGCTCTGGTCCATGAAAACAAAGCGCTTGACTTGGCCTCGGCCTCATGCTAGAGCTGAACATGCCAAGCAGATAGCCAGTCGCCCGTTTCTTCCCATCACTGTAGTGGGGGATCACAGGATGCTTTGATCATGTCCCTGGAGTGAGCACAGCCGGGCTGTAAATCAGTGTCCCTGCTGCTCTGAACTCTTTCCTTCTCCTGGTACCACACAGAAAAGGGACATGTTCTTCCCCTCCGTGCTGGGGTGAGCCAGGGTGAAACCTAGACCTGGCAACAGGGCCAGTAGACATCTCTGAGCCATTTGCCCTTGATTTTGCAGAAATTTTCTACCTTAAAAACCCATCTCTCTTCTCTTCTTCCAGGCGAATCATATAGGCAAGAGGTCAGGCTCTTTCCTGTCTAAAGAACAACCACGTTACACCTAGATGATAAGCTGGAAAAGTGCCAAATTTCTTTTTATAGCTTCTTTACTGCTCCCTGTCTGTGTGTATAGAGTGAGGAGAGCTGTGATTTATGCTGTAACTTTAAGGCTGCTGTGTGAAGGAGCCCTGGGACTGCAGAGTAGGCTGGAATCATTTTAAAAGAAAATAGGCAATAAAAAATAAATAAACAACGGGTAGCTACTAAAGCATACATGCTACCTTTCTCTTTAAAAGGCATGAAGGCAATACACATGCGAGCAAGGACACTGAGTTGGGCAGGAAATTAGCAGCAGGCTCATGAGTTCCTGCTGCTTCTGATGGCTACCCCACATCCAGCCCAAGCTCCACGTCTGCGACCACTTTTCCAGTGAGCTCATGACCTCTGTTAAACACGCCATGACCCTGGAGGGGCTGCGTTCAAAAACTGGGCTCTCCAGTAGCCTTCCACTCCAGGCAAATACCTGTCCGCTTTGAAGATGGAATTCAACATATTTCTGAAATGCAGTGCCTGCGAGAATCGGGGACCAGACTGGGTGAGCCCGGCAGCCCTTGCAATCTCACATTCCTCGGCTGGAGACAGGTAGGGGATGTGTACGACTCTTGTATGAATCAGGACTACAGTCTGCATTATGCTGGACTTTTCTCTCCCCCTCTCCAGCTGTCACCCTGTATCACCCTCTTCATTTGAAGTTCCCAGGTCTTTCTTTTCAGTTCCTCAGGGGTTTTGTCCTGCAGACAAAGCATTAATTAGAGGCTATGTTGATCCTATCACACTCATTTTGTGTCCTTGCAGAGGCCAAGTTAGTGAAACAGCCACCCTGGCTGTGCAGTCCCCAGAGGGCTGCCAATCCCCTCTTCACATTCCACCTGGTGCAGGAAAACACCACGGCATTAGAAAGACACCCATCACCTTTGCAAGTGCATCTTTGTCCTTACTTCTGCAAAAGCACTATGCTCCACAACTTCTAGGATAGGATGACGGTTGGACTAGATGATCTTGAAGGTCCTTTCCAACCTTGTGATTCTGTGATTCTGTGATTCTCTGTTCAGCTGTGCAAGCTACGCAATCGTATCCAGGCCCAGAGCAGCTCAGTTCAGGATCCAGGTGACGGAGACAGGGCTTCCCTGGGGTCTGTGGAGGGACATTTCATCTCTTGCACCATGCTCTCTGGCATCAGGCTGACGGACAGCCATCCTGATGGCAGCCATCAAGCCGGTGAGGCTGGCTCTTGGGCTGGAGTAATTTAATTTACCTCCATGTAGTTGACAGCAGGCTAACTGGCTCCTTGCTTTGCTCATGGTGCTGCCCCTGCAGTGGATTCATCTGCTGTCTCTGGTGAGCAGAGGCTGGAGTTGGCACGAAATCTGCCTGCCTTTCCTTGGGCCTCACTCCAGGTTTGGTGCCAAACAAAGGGAGGACCGGGACTAGTGAGCGCTCGGCACTAAGGTTCGCTTGACCTTCTGGGTCTCCATGGGCTGCACGTAGGAGTTCGGATCTCTTCTCCTTGGGACACACCATACTGACATGTTGAGTGAGGGGAGCAGTTCCCTGGGTCCTTCTTGCTGCAAACACTGGCTTTTTTGGTCACTGCTGTCAGGTGTAATCCCCACTCAGGATGCTCGGAAGGATGCTTTGAAGCAACTGAGCTTGCTTTAAAGCACCAAGAAGGCATTTTAGCTTGCAGTTCTTGCATGAAGATGCTGGAGACATGTTTCAGAACCTTTCAGGGATGCCGAAAATCTCAGTCCTTGGCATTTGGATGGCAGAAAAGGTAACATGCAGGATATACAAGGAAGTCAGCACTTCCTCCCAGGCAGCAGTTTCCCACAGACAGACAGGACATGTCTGCCATACACAAAAAAGTCATCAGTAAATCTGCCCATGCCATTGGCCAGTGTTGTGTTTTGAAGAGGCAGGAAAACCCGTCACGCTGATGCAGCTGCCTGGTGAGAGCAGGTGATTAGAGCACAATAGGCAGCCCTGCAAAACCACCCGGCTGATGCCAGCATCCTGCAGTCACTGCAGACCATGGCTGAGTCATGTGCAGGGTCCAGGGACTTCCCTTGTGGTGCAGAAAATGAACAAGGCTTTCCTTTAAGTGTTTCATTCTTCCTGGTACAAATTGCTATTGTGACCTCCAGGTGCAGGCACATCAGTTACAGAACCACATAAATTAATGCCTGACCCTTCTTACAAAGTACCAGTAGAGGGAACACACAGGAAACACCCTGAGCCATGGAAGAAACTCAAAGTCACTCAACCAAGCAAAACCCAGGCAGAGCAGGTAGACCTGGAGATGGCAACTGCGCTGCACCATGCCCCCAGGCGAGCATGTCTGAAAGCGTGGACAATTTCTAAGGCAGCTGATGGGCTTGTACCCACTCTCTTTGAAGACTACGTGTTTTTCTTGCTGTAGCTACTTGATGTTACATCATCATTTGATCTCAAGGGGTTGCTAAAAAGTTTTGGGCATGCTCTGTTTCTGAAAAGGGACAGTGGGACATCCCAGCTACACCATGTGCTGCTAGGGCCAGAGACAGAGGGATGGAGCTCACAGCCAGAATCCAGATGCAAGTGCAGCACTGAGTACAGACAGACCAGCCAGTTTGCAGTACTGGTGACATGCAGCCACTTAGGTGCAGCACGGCTCGGTGAAAAGGCCAGACTTTGCTTTCCTCTCTGCTGACATGAAACAAATATCTATTCCAGAGCTTTATGGGAGTCATTCCTGGTCTTGCCTAAAGAGAAATTAGAATTAGGTGTGTTCTGAAAGATGTGCCTAGTCAGGGGTAAGATATGCTCAGGACTGCTCTCTGGAGATTTTTATCCCACCCTTAACAACATAACTTCTGAGAACTTTCCAACAGGGCATTGGGCAACGTGGCTGCCTGAGGGCTGCAGGACAAGGGCTTCACTAGGTCTCTCTGGCTGCGCAGATGGGACCACTCCCCTTGTGTGTAAATTCACACCCTGAGCACTAAACATACTGGCAAGTAGAGGGAATCCTCAAAAAACTGTGCATATCCCAAATCCTACCCAGGGGTTTGGTTTTCCCTGAGAAGCATTTGACATGAGCTTATGAGTCTTACAGCTTTCAGGGTCTGAGGATGAAATCGTGCTGGTCTGCCTTCTTGCAGAGCGCAGGCGCGAGAAGCAGAGATGCCTGTGCTGGGTCTTCACTTCAGGGATGCGAGGGACCTGGGCGCGTTTCCCCGAGGCTGTGCGTGCCGCTCTCGTGGCTGCTGCCGTACGCGTTATGCAACCGGCTGCTGCTTGCTGACACGGGGCACCCACGCCACCTCAGCGCTGACTCAGGGTGATAAGTGAGGAGGACGGTCTGTCTTTCCATCCTGGTGTGATTCTTCCCGGCAGCCGATACGACGGAGGGCTGGCTGACGGCTGCAGAGCCTTGCTTCCCAGGTGTGGCTTCCTGACCGCCGCCTCTGCTGGGGCAGGCGGGCGGCAGGCTTCTCATGCAGAGTCCATAGGGCAGGGGTGTGGGGCTCCTCACATGTTTTCCATGGTGCCGTGGGCATGCTGGCAAAAGGGGGGGCATGCTGCTCCGCTCGGCTGCTGGGGGTGTGCTGGGCAAGGGGCCCCCAGTAGCGGCGGTGCTAGCGGGGCGCGGAGCTTAACTGCTGTGGATGTTTTGTCACCCCCTGACTAGGGTGCCCTGACTGACTAATGCTTGGGGATATTCCTGACAATGAAGTCACGGTGCCACATGTGATCTTGACAAACGTAAGATCAATCTTGGGCCAGGCTGTGCTAGCGGTTAGTGGATCAGGCATTTTGTCTTGGGAAATCTGTCATCGTTTGACAAGTGAGATGTATTTGAGTTTCTAGTGAACTTAACGTTCTCATAGAAGAATAAACAAGACCTATTGAATCGCACATGGCATGTAAGAAAACCTAACAGTGGCCTCACTGGCTCAGACCAAATGTTCACCAAGGTGTCCTCTCTCTGAAATGGCCAAGAGAAGAAAGTCTTGCATGGCCAGGGCAAGGCATGAGGACCCAGGGCTGAAACAGTTGGGCAGGCTGGTGTGGAGGAGATGAGCAGGCAAGGCTGGGAAGGGACCAGACCGTGGAGGCACCAGGGGAGTTGCGCCCTGGCCACTGAGCACGAGGATGCCTGGGAGGCTCAGCCAGAGAATGCCACATGCTGGTGGAGCGTGGATGAGGAGCCTGCATATGGCCAGGTGTCTTCTTCATGGGCTGCAGCCTCTGTGAACATGCACCCACTTCAGAGCACTGCCCAGCCACAGGCACAGGTAGGAGAGAGTAATCTGTCAGGAGGCCAGGAACCCAAGGTAACTCAGGAGCATGCACGTTTCGTTATTACTGGGATGGCTTGGCACAGGAAAGAAATTTATAAGTGACAGCAGGTTTGCCTGGGCAGTTAAGCAGAGCAGTGTAACAATAGGAAAAGGCATTTCAAATATCTGGTTTTGCCTTGTAATTCCTTGCAGGCTGCTCCCAATTAACAAGGGGAATTTTGTCAAGCCTACAGTGACTTCGATATGGTAGATAAATTCTGAGCTCCAGAGGTTTAAATGCTCTCCCCCCAACCTCNCAGTAGAAAGCTTGAGCAATGGAGGGATTCTTGTCTCTTCAGCAAGTAGCACCTAGGGCTAGGACATGAAAGGTTAACAAGGATAAAAGTCCCTCATCCTTTTCAAGCTACAGTTTTATAAACAATTTATCAATGGTAAAATCAGTCCAAACATGATGCTTCTGATATTTTATATGGACACTTACAAGGAACAGTGCTGCTGTCTGGTACCCCCTGCCACTAGCTCATTGCTGCCAGCTAGGTGGCACGAAGACTTCCCACTCCAGTAGGGTATTTTGATAAGACTGCAGCTGTCAGCCTGATTTACAAAGGTGCTTTTGAGCACATTCATGTGACATGGTTGTCTGCCATAGCAGAAGACTGGATGCAAAAGGGTCTTTCCACTCCACTGCTCTGCTCTGCTCTCCAATATCCAGACTTCCAGGTGACATTGTTGTTGCTGATTTGAGCATCCCAGCTCATCTGGGCTTGTTTTGTCTTGTAATGCAACCTTCTGGGAATCTCCTCTTCTTCACATGGATAGATACCTTTAAAGAAATACCCAGGACCTTTCTCTGGAGAGCTCAGTAGTCCCTAAGCCCTAGGTACAAAAAAACAGCACTGACAACATCTTCCACAGATGCAGAGCCCAAAAGGGAATTCAAACACAATTCCATTCCCCAGAAGTTCAGTCCTATTCTCTTCTGGCAGAAGAATCCATGCAGATGTCGGTCATTTCAGGAAGACCTAGAGGAAAAAGTTGCTTCTCAAAGCAGCCAGGACTTTTCCTCAGGGCTGTGTAGCTAGCAGCTAGGATCTAGTTTTGGATACAAGCAGTGTGGGGACGAGGTGGTCAGGTAAGGAGCTAGGGGGAGAACTCCTCTGCACTGCCTTTGATGGCAGAGCCAAAGATAGAGGGAGGCCTGGAGGTGGCAGAGGCCCAAAGAATCTGCTGGTGCTTGTCCCTGAGAAGCTGCAGGTTGCGGTGGTGCCTGCTCCCTCACCACTGCCCACCAGAATCGCTCAGTCGGCAGGCTGGCTCCTTCTCTTCCACCCTGGTGGAGCCAGCCACTGGGGGTCATTTACCCTGGTTGTGGTAAAATGGGACCGGGCTGCTACTGGCTTGGCATCTGCCACTGCTGTTGTAAAACAGTAAGAACAACTGAAAGCAAGCAAGACCCAGTTTCAGAGGGGCCCCCCTGGCAGATGTCCATCTTGTTGGGGCAAAGGCAGACACAGAGAAGAAAGGCAAGAATACGTGTTGACAAGTGTGCTTGAGACTTGTGTCAAGGGCAGAAGTAGCAGCATAATCTGCCATGACCAGGCAAGATAAGTGGATGATTGTTAACCTCTCCTAACTTCAGTGGCACCCTGGGTCAGAACAGCCTACTTGTCAGCAAGGCAACAACCGTTCAGCCTGTGAAAACACCAGTGGGAGCATGTTGTGGCTTTACCAGCAAAACAGTCAGGAATTGTGTCCCCATGTCATGGATGTTCTCCAGACGCTGTGTGATCACAACAGCCCCGGGCCTCTTTGCTGAGTCGAAGGACATCCCCACTCCTGCTTTATTTCCCATTTTCTGCGCGGTTTTCCCAGCTCATCTTCCACGATCAGGATTCTGCCCTTGCTTTTACTGAGCTGCATGAACGGGCAACGGATCTCCCACCCAGGAGAAGCAAGGAGGGAGTGGAACAGAGAAGTCTTAACTGATGTTTGAAATTCCCAAGATACCAGCTCCATCTCCTCAGGCTGCAACATGGCAAACACAAGCGCACTGCCTAAAGCGTGAGACATCATGGTCCACCTCCCAACCAGCTAGTCATCCGGACAAAGAGACAGGAAATAGCAGGGTGCCTTCAGCTCTCAGCAGCGCTGTTGACAGGCTGGAATAAGACCCCAGGAATGCCTCTGGATCTCTACCAGAGACCTGAGAATTTGGACCCGTATAGCAGAAGGGGCAAACAGAGAGATGGATCGCTGGTGTAACGGCTTCAGCATGTGACAGGGGCAACAGAGCATAGGTCATTGCATCAAAACCTGTCTCAGATCTGTCAGTGAAGATTTCTAAAGAAAAGACTCGCAGAGAGGCAGGAGGTCTGGAAGACTTTCCCCAGGGCAATGTGCTGTCTGGGTGTCTGTGTGAGCCTGTTTTAGGGGAGACCTACAGCGCTAATGCAGGGATGGTACCCTAAATGCTGTCAGGCAACAGCAAGGCAAGGCATGGGAAGGGAGCGGGTCATAGCTGCATGATTCAGAGCGACGGGCTTGTCACAGGCCTCAGTGGATACTGTCACTTTTCCAGGTTTTTTAGGTTTAGGATTTGCTTTTATGAGGGCTGCAAGCAACTGAAGATGCACGACATGACAGTCATATGGACCTCTCCCTGCCAGTTGTTTTCTTGACACCAGCTAGTGCTATATATTGCTGCTATCCTTGACTCTTCAGCCTGTGCTATAGGTTTCCATGGCAGGATTTCAAAGCTTGACAGAGTAGAAGCTGCCCTGGTTAATTTTCCATCAAAGCCATGCTAGGAAACATCTCTCAGGAGGATGATGCACCACTAGTTGAGGGTCCCTGCAAATTCACCATTTCATTTGCTCATCCAAAAAGCATCTTTGCTTAACTCAAGCCCTTTGCTGCTTTCCAACCCTGCTGGGTTTCATTCTGCTGCTTCCAATGTTGTCTTCCTACTGGAGGCCAAGGTAGCCGAAGGAGTTAAAACAACCAGCTGGCCAGGAGAATTCAGACATGCGAGAGCTGCCTAAACACACGTAGAGAGGCTGCTGGCTGGCACATGACCCACTGAACAGATCAAACAATGCTGCTAGGAGCCAAGAACAATTTCCAGTACCTGCTGCACTGTCCACCCCCCTCCTTCCTTTTATAGCTAAGTCAGGGTAATATCCTCCAATGCTACTGAAGTGACACGCACCTGGTTCTGAGCACATGTGACTCACAAGGTGGCTGTTGTTTGTGATTAGGCAATGTTTATGTCACTTATGCCCATGACAGCATTTGAGTCAACAGATCACTTGGTGTGAATGTATGTACATCTGCTGAAACTAAAGTGCCGGAGTCACAGGGCTGTACATCAGTGTTTCATCCGACACTAGTTATAGATCTTCCTCCCCTCCCTCTCCTCTCCTCTCCTCTCCTCTCCTCTCCTCTCCTCTTCTTGTTTCATTCATGGCAGCATCCCACAGCCTATTTTAGGTACCAATCATCACAGGTACAGGAAAGGAGANCCCCTCCCCTCCCCTTCCCTTCCTTGAAGATACGACTCACACTAAACAGACAAAGCAGAATAATGCTTAGTGGTTTGCCGAGGCAGCAAAATGGCCATAAACTACTGCCTATCTTGCTAATGCCACAGCACAAAAAAACAAGATGTTACTGTTGCTGAGGTTAGAGCAGGGGTGCTGGGGCGTGCAGTTATTGAGAATAGTTGGAGAGCATGTTTTCCCCGCGCTCAAAATGCAGAAACAGCAACAAGGTGGACTCCTCACACCTATTTGACCCAGCAGTGTGTCCCAGGGAAACAAAACTGATTTTCCCCTGCAATGATGAGAAGCACTGAGCTGATTCTGTGCAGAGATCCTTACAACCCTTCATCACCCGTTTTCTGAACACCTGAGCAGCATGAGGCATACGTATGGCTGTTGTCAGATCAAGGGTGGAATGCCTTACTGTGCTGAAGGTATGGGTGCTCATTTTTCCTTTCACTTTTGGTTTTTATCTCGGAAGTATAAAAGAAGGATTTGAAGAAATGTCCTCGCACTTGGCTAGAAAGACATGTAGTGTCTTCTTGCAGAAGATCACTCCATCAGTGAGCCTGGGTCTGTTCCAGCCATCTGGAAGAAGGTTCATCTTGCAGCTGAGATTTCCCAAATGCTGCAGAAGTCGAGCTGTCAGTCACAATGTTCATTTCAAGTGCTAGCTGGTCCTTCAGTCACCTGGGCCCTTGAAGTGGGATACCTTGAAGTTAACGACTGTGACCTTGAACTTAACTGGATGTAGAGTGGAAAGCCAGGGAAGAAAGAGAACTCAGTCGTTCTGGGGACAGCCTGTCCTGTGGTGGCTCTGCACTGCAAGGAGTTTTTTTTTGCTTTGAAGGTTTTATGCCCTGCCACGCTGCGTAGCTATGATCACCGTGTATACAAATCACAGTTAGAAATAAGACAGAGCAAGCTCTCGGAGTCCACCCTGTTGTGAGAGCTGGCTCTGATGGCCACAGTGTGTCTGCCACTCTGCATCAGTTTGGTGTCACTGCACACTTTGCTCTCCAAAAGCAGTGGAAATCTTTCCAGTTATTTTGAATAAAGGTCCCAGATAGCTGGAGCTGTTTAGCCACCCTTTGTAGTAGTTAGGAGTTGTTCCTTTTCCCTAGGCAGAGGCAAGATACAGTGACATTGAGAAGGAAATCCTGCTGGGTCTGAAGACCTTTCTGAAGGTGACGGGCTGCAGGTGCTAAATTCTGCTCTCAACTGCCCACTTTGATTATGACCTTACATGGAAAATGGGAAAAACACAAATTGGCCATTTATGCAGTTATTCGCTGCTTGCCCCTTTGGGTCTGGTTCTGGCAGTGTGGTGGGTGAAACTGGAGAAGCAGCATCAGGTTGCAGGAGTGATTTTGACAGGTTGAAGGGCCAGAGCTGGTGCTGGGAGACACAGGGCAGCTCCATTTGTCTTGGCATTACTGAAGTCAATGGGATTTTGGCCATAGTCTTCAACAGGGCTAGGGTTTCGCTCAGCATACCTAAGAAAGCACTGTATCATACAGTTGTGTTTTCTGCCATGACATTTACTGCTCGTGAAACAAGTGCGTCCCCGTGTCACCTGTCTCCTCATTTCTATCTTCATAGGTCTTCACCTGTGTTTTTTTCTCACCTACTGTCTTGCGTGTTTCTATCTATCTATCTATATATCCATCCATCTATGCATTTTTTCTTCTATTTCAATCTGATCGCTGCTTGCTGCCCTCCCTTGCTGTCTCTTCAGCTTGCTCTCTCACGTACTCTGCAAGGAATGTGCCTACAAGAGGTATTTTTATTTGGCAGCCTGAGTAAGCTTTCTGTTTTGGCCGCAGGTACTGAGATAAGCAGCCAATGGAGCTGAGATCTCCTGTGTCACGTTTTAGCTCTTTCCATCTGATAGAGAAGACGACCTCATTGGCTGTGTTGGGGAGGTCTGGTTGCAAGGGCAAAGAAATTAGGGTTAACCTTGAAAGAAGAAGCACAGTGGCACACATATGTTTTTGATCTAATTTGCTGCATAATGCAGAGGTATCACATGGGATTCAGATATTAGTTCGATACAGAAGGTGTGCAAAGACCATGAGGAATCCAGATACTGGGGTAACAAAAGATTTTTGCCCTGTGACTTTAGCACTAAAAGAGGCTGCCAAAGGGGCTTTGGCTGCTCCTGAGGAATCTCTTCCTTGAAGCAAGTTATTCTCGGATCAAGCTAGAGGTAATATGAGGTGCTATATGGCCTTGGTCTCTTCGGTTAAAGAAAGGGAAACAGTTGTGTGTCAGGGGTATAGCTGATCTCTTGTTTTGTGGCATCATATCAGGCCACAGGGGCCCAGTATAAATCAGGATAACTTGGTTCCAGATTGTCATGGAGGGGCTGATCCCGCAGCGTAGTGCACCATTGGCAAGACACCAAGATAAATCCTCCCATATAGAAATGTAGGAAAACACTCTAGGAGCAGATGTTAAAGCTTCTTCCTGCATTGAGATTTGAAAGGGTCTCAGATGACACTGGTAAGCTGTTTGGGAGAACATTTTCAAGACAGACTATTTAATGCTGCAAAATCAGTGAAGATCTGAGGGGAAGTTGTGGTCTGAGTTGTTATGAAACCAAGATCCAGGGAGGCCCGGGGAAAGGACTGGTCTGTATTACTTCAGTGGATGAAATCTGTGAAAGTCTACCCTATTATCACACAGCACCAGACAGTATCAAAACTCTTGTTGCAAGTGCATTAAAGCACCTGGTACTCTGGAGCCTTTGTGTGCTGTCCTGTCACCCTTCCCAGCCTTGCAGATGCTGGGAAGAAGCAGTTCTCCTCCGAGCAGAACTGTGATGACAAAGTTATTTCAGTGCCATGGTTGGGGGGAGTGATGTACATGTGTCTTGGGTCACGAGGGTCCATCTCACTTTGTGTCGGGTCATCCATCATGCCTTGCACACACGCATCTGGAGACATTAACTCACCCTTCCTCCTTGGTGTGACACGAAGGAAATCATGACGCTTCTCCAGCAAGATGTGTGCATGTACGTACACAAATGAGGCTAATTCTGGTCTATGCGGGTGCTAGCTCAGGCTGTGCAACCTTGCACGTAGTAGCGGTGGGGCGGATGGGGGTGTGTGCTAAGGCTGCCAAACTGCTACGTTTTGACAGCTCTGTTGCACGTGTTAAAATAACATCATCCTGGCTTGTTGTTTCTACTCTTCCGCCCTCTCCCCTCACTCAACAAATTCTAAAGGGAACAAGCTCCAGGTATTAAAATAGCTCCCGTCTAGCTTGTTCAGTCTATTTCAGGAGGTTGGTTCCATCCTGACACAGATAGAATACAGAGACGTTGTGGAAACCGCAGCCACAAGAGGCCATCGGCCAAAACTAAATGATTTCCCAGCTTACGCAGAGCAGTTTGCTCCCCCTCCTGCCTCCCCTCATCCCCTCTCCTGGCTTAAAATAACAGCAGGAAGCTGTTTGGCTTTGTTTTGTTGGATTCTTCTGCTTGCTGTGCTCAGTCTGGTGCTGATGGGAGGGAAAGCTGGAGGGAGTTTTGTGGTGTGAGAGACTTGTTGCCTTCTGGATTTAGGTGAGACCTCCAGAACCACCAGGAAAACGAGAGCCCTGCAGGTATTTCTGGAAAGTGTTTTCGAGGAACAAACAATCAATGGGTGTAAATCAATGCTACTGCATGGATGTACCAGCTTAGATCACGGATTTGTTCTCCTAGCTTGTCTTAGATTGACTAGAAGGGTGGTGGACATCTAGAAAGGGGTTAGGGCAAATGTCACTAAGGGGTAGCTAAAATCAGATTAAGCCAGCCACAGGGAAGGACTCATTTTCTGGTTCCTGTGATTCTTCTCTTTCTAAGCCAGGGTTTATCCAATGCAGCTGCACTGCTTAACACCTGCCAAAGATTTGGCCCAAAATCTCCGTCAGCTGAGGATCTAGCTGATAAGACTGATCTGAAAACACCCCAAATAAGGCAGAAATGTTAACTTCTTTGAATCTGCCATCCGTCTGCTTGGAGTGTCAATGCTTTCTGCATTTTTTCACCCTCAGGTTCATAGGTCTCATTTCAGTTCCTACTTCTACCTGGATTTACCTGTTTCTTCCTAAAGGACAACAAATAACACCAGGCCTATTCAACACATGCCTCAAAATTAGTAGGTTAGTAAAACCTCCATCTTTCAGTCTAAACTGCACCAGAGTCAGTGAATATTTCCAAACACCTGTGATGGATGTGAAGGTGCTCTTAACCCTTAAGAAGAATAGTAGTAAAAATATGAACTCTCAAATCTTTACAAAAATACTACCCATGTTTTGTCAAGAGATGTCATATTGTGGGTGTGCAAATTACAGTGGGAAATTGCAAATGTGAACAGAGCCTTGGGACCAGATGGCTCGGCACCAGAAGGGTTTGCAGGCAACTTGGCCTCGGGGGTGAACCTTGCTGCTTTGCAAGTGAGCTCCCAGGGATTGCTGAAAATGATATTAAATACCAGAATTTAATATCAAAGTGTCATGCAACAAACCTTATGACCTGAGGTCTTGCGTGTCTCATCCCAGGTGTTACATTCATTGTAAACAGAAGATTAGGGTCAGCAGCGTGCAGTGGGCACTCCTACCTTTGTAAGCAGAAATAGAGCATGGATGCAATATGCAAGCTCAAATAACAAAAGTTTCTAAGGCTCATGCAAGGGTAGTCAACACTGTGTAAATACATAAATTATGAGATATACTTCACTTGCTTAGTATATTCTTTTATCATTATTATTATTATTTTCCTTTCCTTTTCTGTCCCATCAAAATGTCTTTATCTCAATCCCTGAGTTTTTACCTTTTTTTCCTGATTCTCTCCCCCATCCCACTGGGGTGGAAGGGAGTGAGTGAATGGCTGTGTGGTGCTTAGCTGCCTGCCGGGTTAAACCACAAAGTGAGGTGTCCAGGTTAGAGATAATTTTTTTTTTTTAAATAGCAGCAAATCAGTCCTATAACTTGAGCTAGGAAAATACTTTGTTGTTGATGTTGTTGTTGTTGTTTGTGTATGCTGCTATGTAGCATGAAAACAATAAAAATCAGGATTTCTATTTCATGAAATAGATGCTTCAGCATTTGTTTTATGACAAGAATGGAATGTACATTTGAAATACGGAGATTTTTGAATAAAAGTTCTAAAATGTTTACGTCTGGAAATTGCTTTTATTGACAAGTCTGAGGGGAATGGCCTGTTTGACTGTTCCGGGTTGTATTATTCTGAGTCAGTTTGTTCATTTTACCAGAATGCTTCCTTTTGAGTCAGTTCAGCATTACAAAGGATTTTTGTATGGAGGCACATGACCCAGGTTGAGTGGTAGCCCCGTTTCCTCATATGAACCAGAAGACTTTTGTACTATGGGAAAGAAATGCAAATGCCTAGAAGACCATGCATCACAGTATGCAAATGCACTTGAAAAAGAGTATTTTGGGCCAGGTCAATGACATAACGTATCGTCATTCACACTGAATTATCTGATTTAAAATACATGGATTTGATTTTCCTACTGGAAAAATTAAAAGCAAATCTCTCGGGAAACAAAAACTGTTGATGTTTGTAGAAAGTCTGTTTCCCTCAGAAATAAATTATAGCAGAAATTTCCTGACTAGATCTATTTTAACATATGTAGATTCTCTCTGCCTGTCTATCTATCCATCTATCTTTCCTTCTTTCTATATCTTCGCATTTAATGAAGGTTTAATCTTTCTGCCCTTGAGGACGGTTTGTACTTAGACTTTGGATCAAGTCTGGACTCACTTGCATGTGTCAAACTATAAAGTATTTATCATGTCCCTCTGCATAGGCTAATCTACAGACGTAACACAGCAGATTATTGTCAGTAGCTGAGTAATTACCTTAATTTGAGCAAAAAGGTCAATGGGACCAAATGTTGCTGTAGCCATGTGGTTGGGGTATTACACACCCACACACCCACACGTGTTATTATTTGCTCAGTGTTCCTTTTCTTTTTCATTTTTTTTTCCTGCTGGGCTTTTTTTTTTTTTTTTTTCCCCACAAACCATAAAAATAAAGACGCCGTCTCTGGCTAGAAATGTGAATGGAATAAATTGTAAGTTCCTGAAATGCTACATGTCAAATTAGCTCGTGTAAAAATGCTTTCCACTTACATAGCTTCTAAACACTGCTAGAACAGCCTGCTCTCATTGAGCCAGACATGTGGATCCCTATTTCAGGAAACATGGCACAGGAGGCGGAACCCAGCCGGTGCACGGCAAAGTCAATGAGGCCACCTGATGTACTCTAGCAGAAGAGCTGCTCCAGAGACCTCTCTCACAGCCACTCTGTGCTTCCCAGGCTCTCTGCGGGCTCTCCCCTCGTGTCCCCACTCCACCCCATGCCAGGAGCAGTGCTCACACTCCCCCGTGCACGCCCATGGCTTTGCGATGTTTCTCCTTGTTTGGTGGAAATGAAGGAAGGACTGCCTGGGTGCGGGCAGGGGGTGCTCAGGCAGAGGGGATGCCCACACGAGTGCAGGAGAGCCATCTTCGCAGTTTGTAATGTGCAGTTCGGCAGCTGAGCGGGCATTTAGCCAAACCCGCAGGAGAAAAGTAGGGTGTCCCAGGACCCTGATGCTCGTCGCTGTTGATGAAAGCTTCTTTGAAGAGCCTCTGCAAAACAGGGGCTTCACTGCAAACTGTTTGAAAGGTGCCTGGAGCAAATCATTCTGAAGTCTTTCTTGAGTTGGCACGCACACTGAGGCACAGCCCGGCATGCCTAGCATGGCAGGGGAAAGAAGTCTCAGGCTGGCAGGCTGCTCGACTGCACAGTCAGAAGTGAAAAAGGGGACGAGGCAGTCCCAGCTGCATCAGGTAACACCTCTGGCTGCTGGGGTAACAACCGCGACAGCAGTGATGGGTGGGCTAGTGCTTCTGATGGCAGTTTGGAGGGATCCCATCACTTCCCTGCCGTACCCACCGCTTTCCACAGGCTAGTCCCAGGAAAATTGGACGTGTCATAGGCTCAGTTTTCATCGAGTTGAGGCTTCTACACCACTGCCTGTTTTCTCACTAGACACCAGCTGCCACAGCGTTCTGTGATGTCCCCCTCTTGAGGCGTCGACAGCTGGTCCCCGTGCTGAAAGCACCTGGGCAAGCACCCGAACACTGGTAGGGCTGATCCATACGGGAGATGAGCGGAACAGTGAGCATCAGATGCTCCCTTTTCCAGAGGGGGAATTGCATCGTGGGCAGCTGAAATTGTTTCCGATGTGTCACAGAGGAAATGTGTGTCTCAGTGTCATATAGGGGCCTCTGAAACGGGAATTAAACATCTATCTTCCCAGTACTGGCCAGCTGACTTCTCCATAAGATGTTTCTCCAGCCCCTGGCCAGGCCATGACACGTCTATCTTGCTTTTCTGCCTTTGTTCCCTCAACACTTGATGTACTGATGGTGGAGACCTTCCAATGTGGTGAGTGGCTGGGTTACTTTCACCTTCTGTCTCAGAAACACATACGTGTCCAGGAGGTTTCTCAGACCATACAATGACTAAAGTATTCACACAGCTTGGTCCAGGCAGCTATTTACCTGCTGCTTCTAAGGTTTTAGGCACTCTTTTAGCACTAATGACATGAAAAGTGAGAGCACACCATTGCTCTGATTTCCCTGTCCCCTGGACCTAGAACCCCAACCTCAGGCAGAGTGGAATTATAGTAAAGCTATAGATGATGCATTCTGATATTTTAAAGATATATTGTTGCTGTCCTGATAAATCTAGTTGAGCTTGGTAAGGTGTATGAATTGTTGCTGGTATCCTGGATTCTTGACAGACTTTATGACCAGATGAGAACTGTTGGATTTACGATATAAAAATAAGGTAATGATAACACTGTGAAGAAGCATTTGCAAAATAACCTTCATTCTCCATCTTGAAAATAAACAAACAAATAAAAATTATCCTGGAACTATGAATGGGAATAGTAGTGCACAAGACTTGTGGGAAGGATGGAAAGAGAAGCCAGATGAGTCAAAACTCAGGGTGGGACCATGCTGATCTCTTCACTGACGGAAAGCCAAGAAATCAACTTGCAAGAAACAAATCCTGGCACTGCCTCATTGGACATTCTGCAAAATGTGGTATGTGCAATGTTTGTTAATGATGCTCCTCTTTTTCTTAAAAAACAAACAAACAAACAAAAAAACCAGCCTTTTTGAACAGTAATTTAGTGCCTCAGAGACCCAAGCCCTGTATAACGCAAGGAACGTAGGGAGATTTATAGAGATGCCCTGAGGGTTTTTGGAGGCCATAAGAATGTATAACATCTCATACATAGCACAGCTCTTTCTGAGAGACCACAAGCCACCCTTGCGTCTGTGTCTTCAGCTGTGGAAGACAAAAAAAGCATAGAGTCATCACCTAGTACTACTAGGATCCTTTTCTAAAGGAGTCTCTTTAGAGAGTCTTTTATGGGATACCAAAAGGGGTTTCCGCTTGATTTTAGACACTAAGGACACCTGGAAGGCTTCAGCACAAGTAGGTGTAGCAGACTGTGTCTGAGTGTGCTTGTCTTCTCAAAAGCTCAAGTGACAGCAGCAAACAAAGACACAACCTTGAGACAGTAAGTGTTTGATGGAGACCTGATTCCTACAGGGGCGGGCAGTCCCTGCAGGGACCCTTGCCAGTGTGCAAACAACCCAAATTGGGTGGCCTAAAGATGGCTGCAAGCTACTGCTCTCAGACCTCCTGCTGTAGTATAGGTACAACCGAAGCCTACGCTTTTGTTGCCACCCCTAGGTCTGGCCGTACTGCCCCAGCTCATGTAGGAGATGTTTACCAAGTGCTGATCTATGCTGAAGTCATTGCTCAAATACCTGGACACATGTTGGACTGGGGTGAGGCACTCCCTGAACGTATGTGGGTAATGGGTGAGAAGCTCGTCTTGCATGGCCTTGCTTGTTACCATCTTATTATCAACAGTGAATCCTTTGTTATCTTTTAAAATAAATATTTCTCTTGGATTTAAATCCACTCTGGAAAGGCTGTGTCTTTCCCAGTCAGAGGAGGCATCTGACAGGCTCCCATATGTTGTGAAATTAGCTCTTTTCCTATGGCCGCTTCCATGGTTTGAAAGGGCTAAATCTCCTTCTCTGTTCCTCAGCCATGGTGGCCGTGTCTGGCACTGAACATCTATTTAGACATATACTTTTTTGCCCAGTAAAACTGAGGGTGCAAAGCAGGATGGGAAATAGGACTCTCTTCCAGAAATAATTCAGTTTACATCATCAAACTTAACTCTTTGTGGTCACTTCTGTGTTCATCTGGGTCTGCCTGAGCTAGGGTTTTAATCACACAGAACCCTGGAGTATAGGGGGGAAATGGCTGGAAGAACTAAGGAGCTCAAAAGGTTCCCACTGCACGCACCTCATCCCAGGGAAGACAAACCCACAGTAAGGCCCTGTGGTCTGTTTAGCTGCAACTTTTTAGGTATTGGGTGCAGGAAAAATCAGGGGTGGCCTTTTGTGCATGCACTTTGCAAGCTTGTAGGAAAGTGCATGGGCTTTCTTTGCAAAGCTGACAATCTAAATGCAGAGGCATAGAAGCAGTGGGAAAGGATTTTCATGTAGCCAGTCCTGCAGTGAAGCAGAGATATGGACATGAGCACCTCAGTCCACGGCTGGGTGCCTCTTTACCAGACCACTTATGGCTGGTCACTCCCTCTTGATCATCATGGAGGGGAGAACTCTGATTAAGCTGGGGAACCAGCAAAGTTTGAAGCTAAATTGAGAAATGAGATGATAGGAGCCGGGATATTGGTTAGAGAATCATATTCCCTCTTCTTGAATGATCATGGTCTACTTAAGTGCCATTATTTCTAACAAGCTCTTGCCTCAGCCAAAGATTTTCACTTTGTATGCTGCTTTTTACAGTTTCTAATCCATGCTTATTTTACTGTGTAGCTTCAGTTTTTTCTTCCCTGCACATGATTATATTGTAACCACCTGGTATAAAGATATGGTCAAGGACAAAGGGAAGGCAGAGAAACATTCTCTGTGGACAGTCTCAGAAGCTGCTCATGGGTGAGTGCTGAGGTTCTGCAAAATCACAGTGTGGTAACAGCAAGCAGAGCAGTCACTATTTTGCAACATACTGACGTGACAGTGATCATTAACTGGCATTCACTTGGGCTCTTCACACTGCATTATTGTGTGAGATGTTATCTGGCAATGACATTCATCTGACTACACACACCCTACATGTTCACAAGCTGGCTCTGAAGGAGGGAGGGTTGGTTTATTTTAATGTGTCACGGTGAATATTTCAACTGTCATTCTAGGGAAACTGTGTGCTCACATTTAAGGATGCCCTTGCATGTCCTCTGCTCTCTGCCAGATCACATGCATCGCACAAGAAACAGCAGGGACGATGTTTGATGTGGCAGTGGTTGATGCCTACAGAGTTTATGAGACTGAGATCTCTGTTTCACAGTGCAAGGCACAGGTGCACTGTTGTAGATGATGCAGGTGGAGAAGTCATCCCAAGCATGAGAATCTTGTGGTGATAGTGACTTAAATACCTGCTGCAGCATCTGCATTCAGCAATCGAAGCAGTGATATGGCAGGATTAGGCTCTGGGAGTGGAGCTGGTGTAAGGACAACCCATTGCGCCTATTGCAGACCTTTGTTGTGAGCCAGCTGTGCTGGAGGAACAAGAGATGCTGCAGCATGGGACCTTGCCGCTGTAGGTTGCAGAGCATGCTTTTTGCTATAGAGGATCTTTAGACCTCTCATTCCTAGGCTCACTGAGCCCCTGCGATAGGAGAACACCTTTACCTCCATATGCCCCATTGCTCCTTCTTTCCTAGGAGATGTGAACTGAAACCTCCTCAGCCTGCAGACAGCATTGACCCCAGGTCTCATGTGTGCTCTGTTCAACACTGGGTGGAGGCAGCATCTTCATGAGCAGCCATACGTGAGAAGAAAAGCAGTGAGCTGGCTGTGGAAGAGCCAGTGTAAACATCTCCTCCTAGGACAGATGCTGTGCTTTGGGTTCCCTGTGCAGCTTGCAGTGTCTCTGGAAGAAGTGTTTCACTGCTACACCTCCATGGAGTGCTGTCCACCAGGGTGTTGTGCCCTGTAAGCAGAGTGGTAACAATGTTGTTGCTGGGGGCGAGGGTGTGTGTGTGTGTGTGTGTGTCTTGCTAGGAAAAAAAAAAAAAAAACACTTTTTGCTCTGTGTTCACTGAGTTAGATTTGGGGCTCCTAGTCCCACTGGGGAGCTGCAGTCCTTGAGTAGCCCGTTCAAGTCATGGGTGCATTTCTGGAGGGCAGTGCTGCTTAGCAGGAATTAGGGGGTCAGATGCCAGTGCACCCTGATATAATGGTTCCATGGGCACACCTCGGTTGTGAGCTGACCTAGAGGCAGGACGTAGCTGGGCTGTGGATGGGGAGCTGGGAGCTGGTTATTGCTGTTGTGGACTGCATTTCCTGTGCAGCCTGAAAGGCCTGAATACATGCTCAGCTCTCGGTGAAGGGAGATGGGCACCTTCAGAAGGTGTTTCATTCAGCTCCCCGCTCCCCGTGGTGGCATCTGTCTCACTTCACAGCTGGGTGACTGACCCGTTAAGTACCTCCGTTAAGTGCCTATAATCAGACGGATGCGATACCTCCCTGAGCCGTGATGGGGCTTGGGCTCCTATGTCACCTGCACACTCTTGAAAATATTTTCCTTTATTTATAAGGGGTAGCATTCAGAGATTAGGAGTGAGTATGCCAGACTGACAAGGTGTCAAGTGCAGGAGGGAGTGGTGTGTCATCATTAACCGTACTCCACAGCGTGCAATCAAAGTGACGTGGGTTTCCTTCTTTGTGCCTTACAAGTGTGAAATCTATCTGGGGAAGGCACCACTCACACTACCTATTTCTGTGCCTGTTCTGCTGGGAGTCTGCAGCTGAAGGAGTCTTGAAGGAAGCAAAAAATACCATGCAGCCTGGTAAGAAGGTTCTTGGAACCTGCTGTTTGCTGGGTGTTGAGTCCTGCACCTCCCTCCCTGTGTTACCTTGGAGTGGGCTGCTGTGGTTAGAGGAGCAAGGCTGTGGGACTAGTGTAGGGGATGGGAACCTTGCCATGGTTTGGCAACGCCTGGCTGAACCACTGGGCTAGGCAATATAGGCCCGAGCATTCAGGTTCTGCGTTCAGTCACTACTGTTGGTCTTGTCTTCTGTGATTGCTTGTGAAAAGCCCTCCTCCTCATCCTCCGCTCACGTCCCATTCTTTCCCAAGGCACGCATCTCTGAGTCTTCCGCGTGGGAACAGCCCTGTGCTCTGCGTTTTGCTGCAGAAGTGCAAGCGTAATTTAGCTGTCTTGTCTTTCAGATGTTAAAAAGAGTGAGGAAATGAATAAAAGACAATTCTGCATGAGCAGGAAACAAATGTTCTCTCTGGTAGAAACCAGTTGACATAGGATTTTCTTAGTCACCAGCATCTTGGGAGAGGCAGCAAATCTAATGGCAATCACTGATGCCAAATGTCTGTTCCTCTTTCGTCATGCTCAGCATGGATGATCTGTACGTGTCCACCCAGGAGCCTGGTACATCTCTCTGCCGATGGGCTGGCGGGTGTGACGCTAGCTTCCCCCTGTCATGCTGACTGAACAGTTGGGTTGCTAGACATGATTCTGCGATGATGTATCCCCAAACTGCTGATTTTCTAATGCAAAGACTTTAATCCCCTCTCTGGGGATAAATGTATACAGGGACATAACAACCAGGAACTACTGGTTTGACATTTCCTTCCCCAGTTCAGAGGGATGGTCTCTTTACACCCCTCCAAGTGTTACTGGCGAATTTCTCCTCAAGTGTCATTTTATGGCAATTTTTCCATCTGCCTGTAAAGGAAACCAAGTTGGCAGTTCTGCAGAGAGGTCCCTCTTCTCTGTTTTGTAATTCAGAGTTGTACTTTGCTGTTTAGATTTACACAAAAATCCTCTTCTTGACACGAAGGACGTTCAGTCTGAGAACAGGCATGCATGTGTGCACCGTGTGATTCGTGGAGTATTACAGCGCACATTGATTATGCTCAGAGACCAACAGATTGTCAGCTGCTATTTTTTTTATTTTCCACACATGTGACTGACCCTTGGATAGATAGTCCTGTGACTAATCTATGCCAGGAGCGTTGTGATGGACTTCCTGATCTTGTGTGCTCTGTAAACTACCTGGGCTTCCTGACTGACAAGGAAGTACAGCCCTCGTAAGACACAACATGCAGTGCCATTGCACTTTATTTGCACCATGATTTTATCAGGCAACATCCCAAGTCCTTACTCAATATTTTTCTTAGCCTTTACTCAGGCAAAACTCCCACTAAGTTGGTACCAGCCTTACCACGATGATAAATTTGACAGGAGAGGTATTGCACTTGTGAGACTGCCATCTGTATATTAGGGGCAGCACCGGGTAAAGTTAGCCAGCTCTTTGTGTTATTCTGAATTTTTTTCCTTGTGGTTGCTCATAACATTGCCAGTCACTAAGTATTCAGCCTAAAATTTTCCATGCTAGGTCTCTTACTTCAGAGTGATTAATTAATTAATGAATTTTTAAAGTTTTGGCTAAAATGATTCGTTGGTTTCTGAGAATAAGTTTAGGAAAATGACATTGCTTTGCCCTGTATAATTTTCCTTTTTTTTTTTTTTTTTTCCATAATGCAATATTTTCACTCACTACTTTGGAGGAGGCCTTGATAATTCTCTGGAAAGGGGTCAATATGTTATTGGTTCCTACCCTCAGAGCTAATCAGGTCTTAAGCTCCACAAAGCAGTGGTGTGCACAGCATCCCTCGCTGAGCAAGGCTTTCTCTGCAGTTGCTCCACTGAGCTTCAGACATGTGAGAACTTGTGGAGAGCCTTTCTCCAAGTCATGGCTAGATGTGACTTCAGACCATGTAGAGGAGGAGCATGCTGATTGCAAACTAGAAAAATAAGAGGTAGGAGGATAGGAGGGGAAGAATTAGGGGGCTGGCAGGTGGAGGCTGCAGAGGGAACAGTAGGAAGGGGTGGTAAGAAAGCATCAGAAGTTGATGAGAAGGGAGGTGGAAAGACAGGGAAGATCACAGACAGGAGCTAAGAATGCCAAGCAGGAGAGGACAGTGAAAACAAGGAGCTCGTGACGGTGAGGAAGACACAGGAGGAAAATGTTATGGAACAGAGTAACTGACAGTCCAAGAGCAAGGTCTGTTCCATGGCCTTAAGCACAGGGTGGGATGCCTGAGCTCTTTTGTCCCAGCTAGTTAGCTGGGACAGCCAGTGTCAAAGCAAGTGGAGTGCGGAAGGGCCCTCCTGGTCACCAGGTCCATCCCCTTATCCCAGGACACAGTCATTGCTGCCTAAAACAGATCTGAGCAACATATCTTTCATGACCTTCCGTGGCATCCCCATGTGCTGTAGACCGCAGCTTCCCGAAAGAACATCTCTCTGTCCAGCCCCAGCTCTCCTTCATGATGGCCTCATCCCAGTTCTCCTGTCTAAATGGACAGTGTGAACAATTTACTCCTTTTTTTCTCTGTGGCAGCTTTTTGCATAGCCAAGAAGCACAATCTTGTCTTCCATCAGTTCCATCTGCTGGAGGCCAAACAACCCATCTCTTTTGGATGTGTATTTTCTAATCTCTTCTTTTCCCCTTTTGCTTCTCTCCATTTTCTGATGTGTGGTCTTTCCTTCCCCACTGACCAGATACTGGATGAAGCTGTCTGGGAGCTGAGGAGAGAAGAGAGATCACTTCATGCATCTCCCCTGGACTCACCATGTTTCTCCATCACACTCCGTGCAGATTTTTCACTTTCAGAGAATAGCAGGACATTGTTGGGTCACAATTAGACACGCAACAATATTACCACAACTATCAGGTGATCAGGTAGCATCTGAATCACATTAGCTCCGTGTGAAGTAATATGAACTGGTTAAAGTCTCTGACTCACTGGTGGGAAGGGATTACCTTAGCAGAGCCGCTGTCCCTGCTCACTGCTGTGCTGCTCTCCCACCCCCACCGCAGGGATACCTCTTGTGCACTGCTGGTGAACTACTGCTGTGACCAGCCCATGCCACTTCAGCTTAGTGCAGGTAGCTGGAAGGTGAAGGTGCTACCTGAGCTGCTGAGCAATGCCTGCTTAGAAAGGGAAACCACTGAGAGGTGGCAGAAAACCACCAATGGATGGCAAAGAACAGTCATCCCAAAATAGGCTGCTCCTGCTCAAAAGGGATAGTCTTTACCTGCAAGTCAACAAGGTGGCTGGAGGCACCCTTTGAGGGGTGTCTCACTGCCCGGTAACTATAGAGGTGCTGCCAGGCAGTCAGTTTGCCATCACAGGGACCCCAAGTGAAATGGGGAGAATCCACCAGCCAAATCAGCAGCAGCCCAAATTGGAGGAAGAACAAAAAACTGGAGCCTTAATTTCACCGTGTTAGCCTTAATTTCATTAATGTTGTGAGGTGAGCAGTTACAATGGGGAAAGCACCACAGGAGGAAATGAATAACAGTATGTTCAGGACAGAGATTGGATAGAGAGTGGTAAATAAACATGGGGAGAACAGGAAGAAATTTTGAACCTGTGCAGATTACAGATTACAGTTTGTTCTGTGTGGACAGGAACAAACTATGGTTTCAAAGTAGACTACCTTAGGCTTGTAAAGGTGGTATCAGTGTTTGCATCTAGGAGGGAAAGTAGACTTATACAGAAAAGGCTAATCTGTGCTCCCCCTAACCTGGTGGTCCTTGACTTTGCAACGTTTACCGGACTCTGAGCAGAGCTGTTTGTGCACAAAAAGTGGGCTGAGGGAGTGCCCTGCTGTAGAGGACTAGGGCTCCCTTGCACATAAGGAGTCAGAGTAGCAGCATCCTTGAGCAAGGGAGGACTGGCAGCAAGGACATGGGGTCTGCTCAGAGGTGAGAGCGTGTGGGGAAGCAGGAGGCGCAGCAGGAGGCCATCTCTAACGCTGCCTTGGGGTGCATTTGTGGTCCCTTCCCAAGACCTGATGGTTTGGTCTCATGTGGTGAAAGTCACCCTTGTGCAGAGGGACCACAAGAGGCCTGTGTCCTGTTGATGTCTAAAACTGATGCAGCCAGGCTGACGGGTCCTATTCCATCTTACCCCCTCGGACATCTCCCCAGGATAAGGGTGGTGTGTGGGAAGGGACCAGCAGGCAGTTTCACAGCGCTGCTCAGTAATAGAATCACTGCAGTGTTACCCTTTATGGAAAATACTACTTTGTGGGTGAGTCTTCAGGGGATACGTTAGATGAAGATACATGTATCAGCCCAGTCAGACAACTTGAGGGTCAACAGGTTCCCAGGCTACATGTCCCCAGGTGCCCAAGTCTTTACGGGGAACCAGTGTATCTGGGTTCTCTCTATAAGCGAATTGGGAGGAGGCCAAGGGAATTAGTGCAGTGAAAAGCTTACCAGGAAGCCAAAGATAAATATTCATGTCTGGATTCGTTTCCCATCGACTTTTTTAGTTACATAAGGAAGAGATGATGTCTGTGAAAGAATTCCCCTTCTCCTCCCACAGGATATAAAGTGCTTTGATACATGTCCTTTTCAGCAATAAGAATCATCCTGAAGTGAGTTCCTAGAAAGTCCCTCAGGAAGAGATCTTCATATTTTCTACAGCTAAACCGACAGCTCTGAAGAATGGGATGGCTGAAATTCCCCCTGTGCAGCAGTGGAGCCGAAGGCCTGTTCATTGTCTGCGTGACACCTAGCCCTCTGGTCTGAACTGGCGCAGGGGAGCAGAGGGTCCAGCTCTGTCGTGAGGTGGCACTTGCCTTTTTGTAACTGTGTTCTTAACAACCCTCACATTACAATTTGCAAAAAAACTCTCTCTTGGGCCCTGTCTGGGCAATAATATTTTTGGGGGAGGTTAACGTTAATATTTTCTGCGACAAGACTGCCCTGCCGTCTCACATGTGGGTGGTTTCCTCCCTCCCCTACCTGCTCTGAGTTATGTGGCATCTCATTCCACATTCTCTCATCTGCCTGGGAGGGGATTAAGTCTCATTTGGCATCATGTCCTTGAGATCACAGCCCTGTTTAGTGATGAGGTCAGGTTTGCACACTGACAGTTACAGCTTGCTTGTGCTTTGATGGGAAATCCACTATATTCTGGGCTTCTGGAAACCAAAATATGTCCAGGTATAACATAACAGCAGCTGCTGGATTGCTAGGGCCTGCAGGTCTGGCAGGTAAAAATAAGTGGAGGAACCCAAGATATCCAGCGATGTCCCTTGGAGAGCTGGGCTGGAAGTTTGCCAGATGGACAGCCACATTCTGGACATCACAGCCAATAGAGCATGGACCAGGGCAAGAGGGGACTTCTTGGTATGTTTATGTTTCTCTGACATGTCACATGCAAAGAGAAACGTGGAAGTGCTCCTCAAACGCAGCCAGAAAAAACCTGTCTGTGCTGGGAGCGATCCTCCTCCGGGAAGGATGATGTGCCATGCTGCACCGCAGCTGCCAGCCTGGGTGGTGGAGAACCTCAGCTCCTGCACCGTGCTGATGCCCCCCTTACTCTGCTGCCTGCTCCACAGAAAAACTGAATCATCAGAGCATTGTATTTGTGAGGCATCAAATCATACAACCACCAGCCAGGGATGCTACCTCCGTTCCTCTTGTTCTCCTTCTCCTTTTCTCTTCAGCCGCCTGTTCCCTCCTCTCCCTGACCCCAGTGCTCATGCCCTGCTGTAGTTTGGCAGAGCCTTAAACAGGGAAAGGGAGATACAGGTTCCCTGTTTGATCAGTGCGCTCATTTTTAGCTGGTCTTTAGCTGCTGCAAGGTAAATTGACCAAATCAAATTGACAGAGATATCTGCAGCTTTGGCAAAGCATTCCTGCTTATTTTAATTGCTTTTAATGAGAACACTGACTGCCAAAATATTTTGCAGTGCAATTTGTGCTTGTGTGCAGGCAAATATAGGAGAGCTTTTGGTAGACATATTTGTGTTTGTTTGTTTTTATCATGCACACTGTGAAGCAATACAATCCTGCTGGGACCATCAAATAGGCAATAAAGTGTTTCATTCTTTCACTTTGTACTATTTTAAGAAGCAGTAAGGCCCATTGCCTTTTGGAACAAACTCTTCCCTGCCTTCAAAGGGCCAGCCTGCTGGGTACTGAGATAGCTAGTAAACTGGTTCCTGCTGCCCTTCCTAACTTATCTTCCTTCCCAGCCTTTTCCTTCTGAAAACCAGACCAGGGTCTTTTACAGGAGAGGAAGAAAATGTGTTAAAGCTCTTACTGTTTTAAGCTCACACCTGTCCAGCAAGAGCAGAGAGAGGAAAAAGAGCTATTTTCCTGCAGCTTGCATGAGGGCTGGTATTGGGATAGTAAAGGCCTGGTCTGTGTCTCTGGTGCCCTATTTCTTGATGTACCATGGCTGCGTAGATGGGAGTGCTATTTTCGTACAACTGTTCGGTGGGTGCCTGCTGCAGGAGAAGGAAGGTAGGGAGCACTCAGCCGCATCCTAGCAATGTCAGAAAGGCGATGGAGGAGGTCTGGGAACAGCATAGGATGTCTTCAAAGAATTAATGAACAAAGCAATGCCCAGATGGTGCAGTGCAAGAGATGAGGTGGAGACAGGCTTTCCTGACAGAGAGTATTTTATGTTTCTGCTGACCTCCATGAGCGTGGGTGTAGCCTTCCTCTCCCTGGCTAAGGTGTACACAACTACTACCCACTCCTCACCCCAGGAGAAGGACATCAGCTCTGGGGAAACCTACAGCTACAGCGGCCAGGCTCTACTTTCACCCCATTTTGCCTCAAGACACAGACATTGCCATGGCCTTCCCACCACCTCATGCCAATGACCTCAGAAGAAGCCAAAGCTCACAGAGCTCTCCCAGAATGGCTGGAGCAAGAGTTTGTGGTGCTGGTGCTCACAGCCCTCCTCAGAGCAGAAGTGGCACTGCTGGAGACAGCAGGCTCGCGCGTCCTGGCACCATGGGCTTTTCCAGAGTCTCCTCCATCGACACTGACGAAGCTGTGTGATGATCAACCAGACTTCACAGAGCTGCTTCTGCGTCTGGGTCAACACTGAGGCCTGAGGTGAAGAGCAAAGAAAAGGCGAATGAGTCTGATGGAAGGTCATGATTCAAGTAAGGAATCTCAGTCGTGTAAATGTATCAATAACTGCTCTGTTTATGTTGGCTGAAGTACTTCCCTCTCTGAAATGTTGCATTCACTCACCATTGTGCTCATCTCAAAATAAACACCCTGCTTTCTGGGCAGATATCCCATGGCACAATGTTTTGCCACCGTGATCTGAGCGTGCAGGCAATGGCGTACAGCTGCTGTGTCAACAGGGACAAAACGGAGCCCTTCCTCAGCCCTGGGGTGCTGTTCCCATCTGCTTTCCCTAGCTGGAGGTGTGCGTTGGGTGGGGTGAGGCCCTGTCCCAGCCTGCACGGGACTGCTGCCTACCTAGATGCTGCTGCCGCAGGGTCACGTCCTGCCATCCACTGACTAGTAAAAATGCACTGTAAATCCTACCAGTGCCCATGTGGTCATGCCTACAACCCATTTTGGTAGTTACCTGCATAGCTAGTGGCAGTGACCGTATTTGCTGCTTGAGCCTGCTGGTCTTCAGCTTTTGGAGGGCTAAAGGGAACTCTCCATGGGTTTCTGGGAGATGGACCTTTTTTCTGCTCAGGCTCTACTTACGGTTCCAGCAGACACACATTGTACTCTGCCCCACCACCCCCACCATGCTGCAGAACCCGTGGTCCATCAGAGAAGTCCGTTCCAGGAAAGTTTACTCTCTGACTTGAGTAGATTCCCCTTTCCCACCACCTCAGTGCCACCAGGACTGACAGTCTGAGGCACTGATGAGAACAGCTACTTTGCATAAGGAATGTGTTTTCTGATGGCTGCAAGGATCATGACAACACTCTCCTAGTGAGGAGCACATGCTTTGGGAACAGTTGAGACCTGAGGCTTGGAAAGGTAAAAGAAACTTAATCCAAAAGGCTTTCCTAGGCAGACAAGCCACTAAATTCATCTGGAGGCAGTAGCTGGTTATTCAGACCACAGTATCTGTGGGCATGGAGCAGAGAGGGCTGAACTGGGAGTGAGACAGTACATCTGCTCCACTCCTTGGTTCGTGTCCAGGCTCCCGCACTTGTGCTGTTGAGAGGCAGTGTTTACACTACAGTAGCCTTCCTGCTTGCCACCTGACCTTTCCAGTCTCATCCTCACTCCTTTCTGGTTGACTTTTGACTGTCCTCAGTTAATCTCTTGCCATGCCCTTTCCTTTCCCCTTTTTAGCATATTCGCTATTCAGCAGGTTCACACAGCAATAAATGATTAACCAGCAGATTTGTCACTCAGTCCCTTACTGGAACCCTGCAGAGTTCTCCGCTAACTTTGTACATAATGTGGAATAGAAAGCCAGGGCTTCTGCCACAGCATCGAGCAAGCCTTGTCCTGTGCCTAAAGTGCAAGTAATAACAATAGGGAAACATTAAGAAAAGATCACATCAGCTTGAGTAGGGAACCAGCCAACCCCAGGCATGCTGGGGATAGTATGGTGTGTGTGCCACCCTCACATGGATAGCAGGGACATGCTGAACAGCTGGGCAAACTTCAGAGCACCACCACTGAGAGTTGCAACTACATTTCTCAGCAGGGAGGGCTGCGAGGAGGCAACCATACCTCCACACCAGCACCATGCAAGCCAACCACGTGGAAGATCTTGGCTTGGCTTGCTCATTAGGTGGGACTGGGGCTTGGGCTGGCACAGCAGCAGGCTGAGAGCCGCTGATATGGGCAGATGAAGTGTGGGTGCCATGCAGGTGGGGGAAGAGCTGGCAATGCAGAGAGCAGACCCTCTGCAAGGTGACATCCCCTCCCTTCAGGGGAGGGGGAGCTGGAGGAAGTGGATTGCACTGAGCTGCTGGTGCCATTGCACCCCAGCAGGAGAGGAGCTGCTGGAAAAAAAGAGAACTTCTCCTTGCAGGGTGCTTTCCTCCCTCTAACAAGGTAAGCAGGCAAATGACTCAATTATATGCTGAAGAACAAAGAAATAAATGTTTACAAGGTGCCTTTTAAATGCCAAGAGTTATAAACCAGTGAGTGGAAGAAAGCAGGACTCAAGATTCCCCGGTGCCCAATTCAGGCAATGCTTAACTACTAGACTGTGAGGTATTGGAAGGGCTCCAGTTCCTCTTCTGGCAGCTCTCCTCCCAAATCACAAGCACAATTCTTCTTTTTCATTCAAAGAAATAAATAAATACCATCCTTAATTGTGTTCTCTGGAAGTGCCTTGAATGGAGAAGAGAGAGGAAAGGAGGAATTGCAATTTTGCATCTCATGCTTATCTTTCCAGGATCTTCCAGGCACTGACATGTGCCTAGGCCCTTTCCTGGTTACAGGAGTATATATAATTAGCAGAGCACATTATGCATTGCCTTCCTATTTGTCGGTGCTTTCACCTCTGTGCAGGCAACACAATGCCCGAGTGCCACTTCTGTGCTACTGCCAACTTCAGCTGTCCCATGCCCCCAAGTCAGACTCCTGGAGGTATGCTTTAAAGAGCACGAGCACTGAGAACAAAGGTAATTGGGCAGAAGGGTTTATTTGCCTTCAGGGTTTCAAGCCATTATCTTTCACATTGACAAGTTTTTCTCATCAGCGTGGATATCTGGAAATTGCTTTATGTAATAGATAAAAGTGCTATGTCATAGCACAACTTCTGGAGCTGGAGTTGTCAGGAGACCCATCCCCATTCCACTAGCACTAGCAAGGGTTCTCCTCAGCTGCTGTGTGACACGTTTATCTGTGTTTGTGGAGGAGGGATGGAAGCAGAAGGAGATGCCCCAGACAATAGTGGACAAAGCTACACAGCTGCATGAGCTTGTTGCCTGCCTGGGTATATAATTCCTGTGTGGGGCAATGTGAACTGGGGGGCTCCAGCCTCGTTACCCTCAGTACCCTGATCTCTCCCACCTCGAGAACATCTGTTCCACCTGGAACAGTGTGTCAGGTCATAGTCCCACCTGGTGCTCCTGGTGGGTGTTTGGGGTCCATGCAGAAAAGGATCAGAAGATCAACACATTTTTCCAAGGAGGTTTTGTGAGCCAGATGACTGGCAGGGACAGACAGTATGAGAGATTTAAGAATCAGTACACAAGTGCCTGTAACCCAAATAATGGGGAATGAAAGCACAACTCAAGGAACAAAGAGGGAAGAGACAGGGAGATGAACATGTGATTACGCTATTTGAATGGCTTAGAAACCCCAACAGCTCCTTCTGGGACACAGACTCTCCTACTCAAGCCTACTTGAGCAACACCTTGGTGGTTTGCTATTTGGGGGCTATCACGGTTAAACAAACCGTGGAAGATGCAATGTGGAGGAGGGCATTTGGTGCCCCTCTGTCCTGCTCCCTCTAGTCACTGGCCATATAGCTGCAGGGCAGCTTGAGGTTTTACTACAGGTACAGACATTTGAAGTATGTAGGCCATTGCTCCCCCGGCCACCAAAACTCCTTGGTGAGTCCAAAGGGTTGTATCTGCTCTGCCAGGGTAGCAGAGGCTCAGGGCATGCATCAGGTTTGAAACTATCCAGAGATTCAGGACAGCAGAGAAGCACGAGCCTTGGAGATGGAAGGGATGGCATTGGAGCTTCTGGACATGTCTGCTGTTTACACTGCTACTATACTTGCCGGCCCTGGATGTCATAACTTAGTCTCTGTTCACTTGCTGCCTTTGGTCTAATAACTTAGGAATGATATGCAAAGAACAGGGCATGAAGGCTGCTGCAGCTGCCCAGCAGGATCGCGCTGCCAGCTTAGCTCTGCGCAGGAATGGGAGCAGGGTATGAACGTGGAGGCAGAAGTGGGACTTCTGCAGCTTTAAAACAGGGGCATTAGAGTATTTAAACACTTGATAGGCTTAAATCTTTGAGGACCAAAGTCTTGTTTTCAAAAACTGATGGGCCTCAGAAACCTCTCTTGCTGAAGAGCCCTCACCCTAAGCCACTTCTAAAATGCAGGTTTAGGTTCCTGAGTCACTTTGTCACCCCTAGAAATGGCTTCTTTTTCACAGTTACTTGTGTCCTCTGGGGAAAAGGCTGAAAGAACATTCTCAAATGCCCCACAAGCAGACCAAAGCTTTTTGTACAGTCCATCTTTCTCCTGAGTTTCATCCCAAATGCATGGATTCCACTGGTCCCCTTGCAAAAGAAAACATTTTTCCTCACTTCTGGGTCTCTTATCATTAGGCATGTCTCTTAATGTACAGATTGCAGTTATAGGTGGTATTTTTTATTTGTTCTGCTGCTGCTGCTGCTCCTTTGTTCGAAGAACAGACGAGAGCACCAGCCACGCGGTGGCAGATAATTAAAGACTTTGGAACAGGTTTACTGCCTCAGCCATCCCTTTGTGCTGCTCCCATCACAAACTGCAGCTCTTCTCTGCCTCCCCTTCCTACACTTGAGTGATCTGGCCTGGCTTTGCACGTGGTCAGGCACCAAGCAAAAATAACTGCATACCTTTGCATGGCAGAGGTTCCTTCTATCAGGGTGACTCAGCAGGACAGCTACGCATTCCTATGCAGTGCCCTGGAACAGACAACCTCCTCTTTAGACTGCATTGAATTTGGGGTGGGACTTGGGCCTCTGAAACAGGGTTAGTGCCAGAGAACAGCTTATCCTTAATTACTTTTCCACACTAGGATTCGGCTGCAGGGGAACGAACACCACTGAACTCACGGCGATAGGGCCGATTTCCAGGCGAGGTAAATCATAGATCTGGGAACCTCAAACTGAGAGCAAGTTCTGCAGAGAAAAAGATTTCATCATCTCAGAAATAGCCCTGGCAAAGCCCCAGTAGACGATGTAGCTAAGTTATTCTGTGGCTTTTATGTTCTTTCATGTGGCTCCTGGATTGCTGAAACCTAACCACAATTACAGTCATTTTATTTTAAGGAATCACACAATGGCATGGCCGTCTACTCAGACATTTTGGGTGGCCCCTAAGAGGGACATATCGGTGGCATTTTCGGTCATTGGCATCATGGTATGGCAAGTTTCCTGCAGAACTATTGACTGCAAAGCCAGTACTTTTTTTAAACACTTATAGTCAAACCTCTGGCTTCTTTTTTTTCTAAACTTTTTATATTCTCTTTTTATATCCTGTTGCGGATGCTGGGGCAATGCTTTGAGGTCCTGGAGGCTAGACAGCACTTGGGATGCAGGAGCATTTGTTAAAAACAGTCATATCTGGAGGGTGTTTGGGCACCTGGCAGAAAGTGGGAAGTGTCTGGGAGTTCATTTTTCGGAATTGCTCTCCAATGGCGCCAGTCTGCCTGTTTGCAACATTTCACCCAGTTTTGCAAATGTGACAGCCCTCTGGCCAGCGTTATGTGTTCTGCCACAAAGTTTTGCGAAACATCCTCTGTCTCTTATCAAAATAACAACAGGCTAGATTTCTGCTAGTGGTAAAAGTTCACAACACTGAACCAGCCGAAAAAATAATGATTGGCACAGATCATCATCTTACTTTTTAGTGAAGCTGCGCTCATCTGCACCACCTTATCATGCATCGGCAGTAATGCCATTCTGCAGACATCACCGGCCCATTAACTTTGGTGCTGACTCTCAGGGTATGTCCCCCCTTCTCCACACTGTGATGAACTGAACAGCTGATGATCTCCCATCTGTCTTGCTGTGGCCATCAGTGCACTGCTGCATTCCTAATGACTAGCCAGCTCTTAATGTCTTAGCCTGAGCTCTCCTGCTCACTTACCTCCCTGTGTTGATTTTTAACCATCTCTCAATGTGCCAAACCGATTTCTTCAACATGTGTTTGCACACATTGGCAGATATCCTCCTGGCTGTTGGTGGCTTGTACATTGACAGGGATGAGAGTGTGGTAAGCCATAAACACCTATCTCCTGGTTTGCCTTTCCCCTTGATCTTCGTTTGATCTGTTTCACTTACAGTAGATGTCACGGTGAGAGGTGAAGAAAGGAGAAGACAACAGAGGTGAAGCTTGGCTGTTATTCAGATGGACAGCTCACGTGTGAGTTATGCACCATCAGAGACAAACTGTGTCCGTGAGACAAATGTGCCAACTCCATTACCATCCAGCCACTCTGACCTTCCTGATTCTCCCCCTCCCACCCTCAGTCCCCATGATGTGATTTATTCCCATGCTACATTTTGTCTGTCTGTTCTTTGGGACAGGTAGGTACAGCTGATGCTGTTCAGTACAACCAGGGCTTAATCTTCAGCTGATGATTGTAAATGGTTGCTCCTGAAAAATAATAAAAATCATGCTCATAAATTTCATAGCACTTGCGAGAACGTAGAGGTAGATTAGGTCCTTGCAGTGTACAGATCTGTCCTTGAAAGGATGGTAGCGATTTTGGAAGAAGTCATGCTTGCCATTCTCAGGTTCCTCACTGACATACCTCACCCGTCAGGTTGCTTGTTTAAGGTTCCTTAGTCCTCCAAGATAGAGAACCTCCTTAGAGCTCCCACACGACACCCCTGCCTTGAACCAACCTCTAAAGTAGAGTCAGACTATGAGGGAAGCTGATGGCCCTGGAGCTTTCAGGCTTTCCTGGACACAGGTCATGTTTGCAGTGCAGAGGCATGACCTCGATGCCCTTAGGCAGAGGAAGGGCCCTCCATGAGCAACCCAATTCCTGTTAACTGGGTCCTACTTCCCCACAGAGCTGTAGCATTCGTGCAGGGAGAACAGGTGATGCTTCACTCCCTGGCTAAATCCAGAAGTCTGTCTTCAGGAAGACCCAAGGGCTTTTAGAGAGCAAGAGAAACACGGACTTTTTTTCCAATCAAAGCCAGATGCTTTCTCGATGGATGGAGCTGCCAGTCTGCCTTTGCCTTTGCATGGACCGCTTCAGAGGGGTTTGTGGGCAGGGCCACATCAGAGGCAGGTCTCCCGCAGAGGTGGTCTCAGAGGCCCTCTCCGGTATGCTGGGGCTTTAAGATGGACCTGTGTTCTCTATTAAACTCATGAAAAGGAGACAGGGGATTTAAATAGCATTTGTTCAATTTCTTTGTGCGATTCTTTTTTTTTTTATTCTTGAAATAAATCCTTTTTCTCTTTTGTTTTATTGAAAACACACCCACAGCAGGGTCTCTGAAACCAGGCAGGGCTGTGCTTGCGGGCGCCC
This sequence comes from Chauna torquata, assembly GCA_013399475.1. NCBI lineage: Eukaryota > Metazoa > Chordata > Aves > Anseriformes > Anhimidae > Chauna > Chauna torquata. The sequence continues at coordinate 240,809 of VXAL01005889.1, read as the reverse complement.
ATGGGGAAGCAGCATGCACTCCAGCAGGCTTCCTCCTTGGGTGCATTCTCTGGTTCTCCATCCCTACTTTGTCTGGGCTGTATCACTTTGGAGTCCCTGGCTAACCCTGCCCCTCTCTGTCAGGCCAGCTGCCATGAGATGGGTATAGGTCTAATTCCATCCCCAACCACATGCTTACCGGCCTCTCCAGATCACCATTCCCTCAAGCTTCTTTGAACACATTAAATTCCCACCAAGCAGGATACACTGAAGTGGTCTTCCTCTCCGCAGGGCCACAGGAGGTGGTGCCAAGTTACTGCAAAACAGTGCCTGAGAGTGCTCATAGCCACATTGCACCTGGAGCGTCCTGATCTGAGTCAGATCAGTCCCTCTCATGCTGGGCTTAAATATATAAAATATACAGATATTAAAAAGACCGTCCCTGCCATCTGTGTGAACAAATAATGGGAAATCTTGTGACTTCTAAAACATTAAAGGAAAGGCTTTGCAGTTCATCCATTACTGAGTTTTCAGTGCCCAAGTACAGCCATAAAGGAGTGCTATCTCTGTGGCCACATAGAAAGGCTGGATCGCAGTGCAAGGCAAAACTGAGCAGCTTGAGAAAAGGAAAAAGCAGAGGTGTTACATTCACTGTTGTTACCCAGACGCGCATTAGCTCCTATTGAAAGTCAACTGCATTCATATGGAGCTCATATTGCACCCAGCTCCTGCTGTGGGAATCTCCTGCATGGGGAATAATGTCTGGCACACCAAAGGCTTCTCTAACAGAGAACATTAGAGTACTCCAGCACTCCGCAGAGCCTATGAGGATCCCACTGCTACACATTGCAACCTCAGTTTTTTTGGACAAGTTGCATTTCAGCAATGTCTACACCGGGACATCATGCATCAGGATATGGGAATAGCTTCTCGCTTGTTTCAGTCACCTGAGTTAACGGGCTGTGGCCTGGGAGTACAGCCCCCAAATATCACTGTCCTTGGTTCTCCAAAGAGGGACTGCAAATGAGTGTACATGTAACACATTTCTCCCTCCCTTTTCTTTCAAGGTCAGGATAGCACATTTCTGTAGCATCAAGTTATACGTAGAAGGGAAAGGCAGAAAACTGCTGCACTGTCCAGTCATGTTCCATCCTTCCCCTGATCCATGGAGAAACTTTGGATGTTCACCTCCTTTTATCCCTGTACCTTAGTCTTTGTGAACATCCTGGTGACTAAAAGCTGTCTATGGGAGAGGGAAGCAGCTCTGCTAGGACATGGCACATTTGCCTGCAGACAGAGAACCACAGCCCTCCTGCCACATGAGGATCTGAAAGCATGTGCACATCTAGCATAATCATCCCTTGAAATTCAGTTTGTGTCCAATAACAAACCTCAGAGCAAGTCAGCATGGGCAAGGCCCCCAAATGATGATAGATGGCATTCTTTTGCCATGCAAAAAACAGGAAAGCAGCAGCCAAAAGCCATCAAGTCCGCTGAATCACTGATGAATGCCATTCAGGCTTAACACAGCATCTGGAGCAAGACAAGTTGGCTCTTTGGAGCTGGTATGGGAACTGTCTCTGTACGTCAGTACAGCGGGTGGCCCACTAGCTCCATACCTATAATTCAGGTGGTGAATGCAATTGAGCAAGGTTCTGCAGAGCATCTTTGCTCTTCTGTGTCAGCAAGAGGATGGATGCAATAGTTGTGTTTGTTCTTTAGGGCGGTCTGCACTAACCAGAGGTTGGGGAATGCCAACGGGGAGCTCTGCAGCAATTTAATTCTGTGGAGACAGGCTCTCATGCTTTGATGGATGTTTGGGAAGAACTCTCAGCTGGAACAGGATATGGGACCCTTGAGCTTCAGTGCTTTTGGGCCATGCGTGAGATAGAGCTGTGTGGCTCCTGCTGCGATGAATTAGCACCACGTAGCTACCTGCCGATCTGGGAAATTATTCAGATGTATTGAGGTGTAAACAATCTCTTCCTGTAGGAGGAGCCCAGGAAGGAAGCTAGGTGTCTAGTCTTGTTCTTCCCTCAGAATTGGGACTGGTCCGTACAGGGATCTGAAAGCAAACTAAGGGTGGCTCAACTGAGATAAGGCATTTGTGAAGCTTATTAGAAAGGACAGCATTCAGAGGGACAGAGCATGCAATGTCTGTTGTGGATACCTCTCTGGCTCCTGCATAAACAGGTGTATTTATTTAGATATGTTAATATCCTTTGCTGTAGGGAAAGTAACCAAATCTGAATGCTCAGCCATTACCTGCTGCAGGGAAAGCGTGCACGCAAGAGGAATGCAAAGGGAGTTCTTGCTGCCAGGGAAAGATGAAAGGGTTTTACAAGTAGAGGCTGAGAAAACAAGTAGTACTGGAGACCTTATCCATACATAAAGGACATGGAGCCTGAAGTGATGGAGAGTCCCCATTGCTTCCTTAAAAACACGAGGACAAAACAAAATGAGTGGCTGAACAGGAAGTAAGGCAGAAAACAAGAGCCCGTAAAAACTGCCAGCAGACAGGGAGAGAAGGAAAAATCTCAATGTATGCAAATCAGCTTTGATTTGATGCTCACCCCAACGTCCTGCTACAGAGGGATAGGCTTAAGAAAAAAAAAAAAAAGAATAAAAAAACCAAAAAAACTGAGCATGCTCCCACCTTTCTGAGTCCATGCCAGACTGAAAAGTTCACTTTCAAAGGCAAAGCTGACGCAGAGACATTTGACAGGACTCATGCTTCTAAATCACATGGGTGCTTTTGTAAACATTACTTCTGGGTGTACTTAATATCTCCACTATTAATCAGGTTGCGGGGAGTTAAAAGCCCATTAATGGCATTAACAAATGCTATTTAACTGTGCTGAATTGCAAGTGCAAGTTTAGGCAGAGAACAAACACAACATGAGAGTGGAGGTGCAGAGAGCCAGGCAAAAAAATAGCATTTTCATCTTGGGAGAAAAAAATTAATAAAAACAACCAACTAGAAAACAAACACCTGTTAATCAACCCAAAAACGCACAGCCTATGAGAAGGGAGGAAAACTTTGGCAGATGTGATATTGAAAGAGCTCATGAGTCTACTGGTTAAAGCTAGATGTGGGGCTCAAAATATGGAAGGCAGTAGGTGGGCCAATACGTGGAGCAGATTTGATAAGATCTTGGCATGCAGTATGGCTGCAAGGACGGTCAGTGGAGTTTGGTCTTGCTGGCACAAAGCACACAAAAAACAGAACCAGGAAGTTACAATCCTGCTCCGAAATCTGTGGCATACCAAGCCAGGGAGGCAGTGATAACCTGGATGGTGTTCCCAGCAAAGCAATAGCAGGGACTGAGGGCCTGGAGGGATCAGCCAAGCCCCTCTGGGTTTTTGAGGACTGCAATGGGACAATGCCCCAAACCTGCTTGGTTTGGCTCTGTATTGGCCGGCTGCATTTATGGGTGCATGTTAATACCTGTTCACCCTTACTGGTTTGTGAGCAGCCAGGACAAAGAGTCTTTAACAGGCTGCTTGCCTGTTTGTAAAGTTTAAAAGGGGAGGAAGTGTGGTTAAGGGAAAATTTAACCTGAATACAGTGGGGAAAAGATTATACAGGGAAGTGCACAAGAATACAAACATTTCCTCAGGTTCTTTGCCTGAGGCTTTCAGAGGAGGTAATGGCATGTATCCCATAAAGTCCAATTCTGTATTGTCACAGAGGACAGGTGAATAACCAAGGAATGCTTTTCTAAATGTGTTAACTGCGTAATATTTCAGATAGATAGACACTAATTTCTATCTTCTTAGTGTCCTTATTACCTCTCAACAATGACATCAAAAAAACACTGAGGCTGGAAATGTGAAATGCTCAGAAATGAGAAATGCTAACATTGTGATGGCTCTTCATGCCTTAATTCAGCCTTCTATATGGATCTGTATCCTGTCACAGTCACAGGATGGTCACTATATAGGATAGATCATCACTGCTCACTGGGTAACTAGTCACTGTCTTCTTACCCTCATCACTTGACCTCAGACCTTGTTTACTAAACACCACTCTAGTTCTGTGTAGAGTGCAAACGGATTACATTTCCTCGTGGGCTTTTCTGTGACACTTTCACTTTAAATCAGAGCAGTTCACAAACATGACGAGATTTCCCCTTTCTGCAGCCTGTGTGAAAAGAGGAAGGAGCTAGCACCACTTCCATTTTACTGAAGAGGAATGAAGACGATGAGATTAGAGATGGGACCACTAACTCTGAGTGTTTGATTTACTGCTACACAAGTTCGGTTTTTTTTGCCTTTTTTTTTTAGTACTGTGTATGTTTAGACAGCGTGTTATTAAATCTGCAGAGAATTTACCCTCCAAGCAACTATTGTGAAAGACAAAATTGCAAATATATAACAAAACCAATTGTTTTCTGTGAATGTGAGAGCTGAGCAGTTACTGAGAGAAAAGGACAAGAAAAAGAAAAAAAAGAAAAAGAAAAAGAAAATAAGAAAAAGAAAAAGGAAATAAGAAAAAGAAAAAGAACAAGAAAAAGAAAAAGAAAAAGGAAATAAGAAAAAGAAAAAGGAAAAGAAAAAGAACAAGAACAAGAACAAGAAAAAGAAAGAAAACTGTTGAGAGGACCAGGGAGGAGAGTGGGGAGTGAGAAAGATGTGTGGACAAGAAAGCCTAATATTGTGAAAGGTTCATGAATAAATAAAATGAGCACTTGACAACATCTTTGGGCAGGACATGGAGCTGAGAGGACAGCAGAAAGATGAGCTAAGCAGGCGCTAGAATACCCTTGTTAACAAGTTTTGATCCTGAATCCACCCAAAGTGGAGAGGGAATCACTGGCAAACCTGTGATGGCCTGATATGAACTACCTCTGGGGCCAAAACACATGCTTGGCTGAAGAGGGTGGGAGTGTGGGGCAGGGAATTTCTGCCAGGATTTCAGCTGGGAGTGGCCAGGATTTCTTGAACCTCTAGCACCAGGGACTCCCATAATTTTGTGCTGAAGGCACAGCTCCCAGCAACTTCACTTGCAATGGAGATCTCTCGGCACTTTTGCCAGTCTGGCCCCAGGCGTCCGTAGCTTGCCAAACAGAGCGGGAAGTAGTGGCCAGCTGTGAAAATGCTTATTTAAGTGACTTGCCAGTAGCACGCAGGGACTCAGTGGTAGGAGCAGGGCTAGGCAGCATTCAGCTACATTAATGACCAGATCATCTCCACCTCCAATCCCCTTCCTAATTTCCTACACACCCCTCCAGCTTGGCAGTAAAGGATGCAGGGGTCCTCTGGGAAAAATCGGACAAAACTCTACTTGATCATGCCATTAAGGGCTGTACTATAATGCACAGGCACAAAGGAGAGGAATTAGTGTCGTACGGCAAGCCTCCGGACTAGCAGTTCTTCACTCCACTGTGCAGTCATAGTGTTCCTTAAGCATAGTTTTTCCGTGTGCTATTGCACTGGCTTACAGGGAGAATCACAACAAAGCTTCAGTGCTTTCTTACTCTTAGACAGTGTACAGCGTGGAGACATGCTGACCTTGGCATGGGTCACCACAGGAGAGAGACCTGGAGATCTGCAGCCCTGTGCCACTGGGAGGGCAGTAGAGACAGGAGCACGCTGGGCTTGTTCTCAGAGCCTGGGCAGCCAAGGGACATTGAGGCGTACGGGCCCAGATTCTCCAAAGGAGAATTTTCTAGCGGCTTGAATGCACCTTCTCCATCACTTAGATCCTGAGTGATGTCCCCCATACACCACGGTGCTCCCTGCCTCATCTCGCCCCTTCTCTCACTCACACCCCATCTCTCTGGCTGATGCCTCATGCTTTTTCCACTCTTAGTCCCCAGCTCCTTTCAGTTTGCCTCTCCACTTACCTCTCTGCCCTGGAAGGCAGAGTAGGTCCAGGCCTCTCGCAGCTGGAGATCTCAGCAGGAGTGGTGGATGAGGCAATTCCCCTCAAGCCTCATGTCCCCGTGCAGGGGCACAAGGGTGCAACTGCATCTCCTGTATGGTGGCACAGAGCTGGGCAAGATGAGACACAAACCCGGGAGAGATATCCAGGAACCCTCCAGGGAAAACAAGTGCTTGGCTTGCTTCTTCTGCTCACAAAATGCAAACCTTGGCTTCTCCAAGGCTTATAAGGTGGCCAAGCAGGGGTAGGTTTTAAGTAGGCTGCCAAAAGCACATCCTTGAGATGAGGGCAGCCCTGTATTTGGGTGCCTGCTCTGAAGCGTGAGAGTCACAAATCAGTAAGAATGTTTCACCATGAGGGAAACAATGCATTTTTCTTCTGCTTGTTCTCAGAAACAGCCACACCACTTAAGCTGAAATGCAAAAACAAATGAACAAAACAAATTCAGCTTGAGGCAGACACACAGCATGGGGAATTGCCAGCCAGATGGTTAGTGTGACAAAGTTATAAGTAACTGAAAACAGTCTTTAGTAAGAAATATTGGGCAACTTCAGTGTTAGGTGGGACCACCTCTAGTGAAACCATGTCTCCCTCTTTCTCTTTTTAAAGACGGCTTTTCTAAATTCAGCACATCAGCAAATTCACTGAAGAAGCACAATGACGGAGTGAGAAAAGCCCCGTGGCGTAGCTGCTGCCGTTACATCATGTGTCAGAGGACAGCGGGCGCCTTTCCACCAGCCGTCCTGCTGCCGGGTCCCACTCCGTTCTCCTCCTCTTGGCCCTGTCTCCTGGGCACGCTGCCTTCTCACCCACCCGCGGCCGCTCCCGCCATGCCTGCCTCTTCCCCTTCAGCAGCTGCCCGCTCAGCCTCCCGAGCCACATCCTCCTTGCCTGTCCCACTGCTGGCTCGGGCAGCATCAGCTTGGAGTCCATGCTAATAAGCCCGGCAAAGCTCCTTACCTCGGCTCCCTGCCTCCCTTTCCCTGCCTTTTGCTGTCAGCGTACCTCACTGGTCTTTTGGAGAAATCTCTGTCTTCCTAATCTACCGTAAGACACGTAGGAGGAGGCCAAATCTCAGCTCCTGATGGCTGCTGCTGCTCTGCTGACTTTCTGTGGAGCCGAGGCTGGGTTAGTGGACTACTGACTTCAGCTGGACAACCCAGCTTCACATCATCCAAGCATGAGACCTGCTTTTGTCAATGGACTGATGCCAACTTGCACCAGCAGAAAACCTAGCTTGTTGGCTTGGGTTTCAGTGTGGCTGGCCTGATTGGTGTCAGAGGGTGAGCTGACTCCTGACTCCAAATGAATGCAGAAATAGCTAGACACAGCTATGTACACCCTCCTCTTCCGTTTTGTCTGTTTTCTGCTTCTTTCATCCCAAAAGCATGTAAACATGGAGGGAATAAGTGTGTACATGAGTTTTCAGTTGTTGTGTGCAGTGATGCTTGCTCTGTTTTCTTCCTGGAGGATTCCCCTTGTCTCAGGAGATGCAGCACATGATGCCTTTACTGTGTTTGCATGAGCTGTTCTTGCTTGTTCCACATCATCAGGTGGTGCATTTGCTCTCAACAGCATGTCTGCCATGACTAAATCATATCCTGGGCCATCAGCTAGAGGCTTACAGTGTGCTTCAAGATTCAGAGGGAACAGCTGTCTGCCTTGTGTTGTTTATAACCCTTGCGATACTTGGGCAAATCAGGACAACCATGTGCAAGACCTAGCATTGCTTTCTTAAGCTGTGCAAGCATTTGCTTTCTAACCTCTGTTGTTCTCTGTGTGCACTTCAGGCCTCTACTCAGTTGTGCAGCATGTTCAATGAAGTTGGAGACTCATGAAACTGGAGACTCATGAGTTTCATGAGTCTCCATTTGAAGCATCCATGAAGAAGTTGGTCGCTTTTAATAGGCCAAGAAAAAAAAAAAGCAACCTGGATTAATATCAGTACATACTACGTGTGGTTAAACTTATTGTATTGTCACTCTACCTTGAGTGGGAAATGGGAAATGGGAAGCCATTTCACACAGGCTGTGAAAATCTTGTCATATGCTTATGGACACAACATGTCTGAGAGCCAGAACTTTAAATTCATCATTTTAGGGTCAGCGTCTGTAGTAATTAAGAGACTCCTTTCTCTCTCTTGCTTCTTTCTATTTTTTTTTTTAACTGAAACTTCATTTTGTTTAGTTGAAACCTTTTCCCACTTCCGATTTTCAATAAGCGTGTGCTGAAAATATTCCTGATACTCAGTGACAGGTCTGTCCCAGACAATTACATCCTCAGCAGACACTTTAATTTTTACATAGTTTGTAGCATCTGTGCAATTAAATGTTTTGGAACCTGCCCAATAAATATATCAAAGGTGTTCATCCCTGGGCTTTCCCTACTAAAGGAGATCTGAAAAACTTTATCACTGCGTCTAATCTGCCAAAGAATTTGGCTTCCACCAGCTGAGTCAATATTTCAGTCCAAGTGGAAATTTTCTCTTTGCATGTTCCTGTTTCAGAGGCCATTTAAGGTTGAATCAACTATGCTCTCCACCATAATTAGAAAGGAGCAAGCATCCCCTTCTGTTTTGCAAATACTGCCACTTGCTGTCATGCAGTATCTCCACGGCCTTCCACTGCAAGCCTGGAGGAATGTTTTGGATCATCCGGATCCAAGTTTCCATGACATCTTCATCTTCACTTGGATTCCAGGAGTGCTTTGCCATGATTGAGGTTTCATTCTCCTAGACGCTGTCCAAAAGAGTAATGAGAGACCATCTCAACTCCCATTACATTACAGATCAACAAAGAGAAACGAACTATTCCTATTTCTGTTTCTGTGGAAGGAGCAAGGGTTGGCTTACTGTCTCCTGAGTTGTCCTGTAACCGTTACGTCATCTTTCCACCCTGTTTCATTTAGTTTGCTTTAGTAGAAAACTGTTCTTTCTTCCTTTGAGTCAATCAGCATCAACATTTCATGGCTCAGGGTTGTCCCGAAGGTCATCGTCCACTCCTTTGCTTCACGTGATCATAAATTTAAAGGTTAAGGCATGACTGCAGACAACATCACACCCACCCCACTGGAGGAACCTCTGTTTTCCACTTCCAGCTCATTGCACAGCTTGCAGTCATTACAGAATGAAAGGGTATCTTCTGGGTGATTGTTAGAGGGAATTATACTCTGGCAGCCTGCTAAAGGTATATGGGTGCCCTGATATTTGTTATTCTTTTCCTTTCTGTTTACAGGCCATTTCTTTCTTTACCACATTGCTTGTGTTTATACCCTACTGAGTTCCAAGTCTAAGTTCATCTCTTGCAGCCTGTGAAATTCGTGGTGGAAGCTGATGGAGTTACTGCAGACTGACACTGCTGTTGCCATAAACAATATGCGAGTGAAGACCTTGTCTTGTGTAATCACTGCATTTCAAAGTGACCTCCTAGTTCTTTTTTTCTTCCTTAGTTTCATGAGTATACAGGACAGTATTCCAAACTGCTGTGAAAGATTGTGACTTCACTGAAAGCAGTGGATGTTGATCAGTTTATACCATCTAACAATCTAATATAAGGCCACTAAGGAAGGAATCAGTCACATATTGAACTCAAAACGCTGCTTTCTGAAGTGTGCTAAATTCCTTTTTGTTTCTTTTTGTCTTTTTTTTTCCTTCATGTTTCTTCTCCTCTCCTCTCCTCTCCTCTCTTCTCCTCTCCTCTCCTCATTTTCTCTGCAGCATATTTTATGTAACCAGAAAAAAAGTAAAAATCAATAGCTGAAAAAGTGCTGTCTCTTCTTTTTCCACTCACAGTACAATTTGCTGGCTTAATCATTTCCCATATCTTCCTGTGTCACTCCTAAGTTTCAGAGCCACTGTTGGAGCTTCTTGCCATGGTTATGCCAGCCTGATGACACCTATTTAAACTGTGTGGCTTCCTGCTCCATAACATTGGACAGGCTCATCAAATCCTGAAAAACAACTTTTCCCTCTGCGACACTGTGCACAGTAACTGTATTTTCAACAAAAAGCTGATTTGGGATGACTCACTTGGTAGAACAGAAGTAAATGGCATCTTTCTTCAGTTATTCTGACCCCTTGTCCCCCTTCCCCAGCCCAGGAAAACCCCCATATCTCCGGCTGCGTTTGCACCTACATGCCAGTGGGTGCGAACGCAGCGTGGAGGACTATGGGCTCTCCTGCAGAAGCTGAACAACCTTGTCGGGACTGAAACAAAGCGGCCCACTGGCTGTGTTTGAACTTGGTATGACTGCTGGCAGGTAACTGCAGCATAAATACATTTTTTTACCCTCTCGCCCAGTATGTGGCAGATCTTTGTTCCTATCAGAAACAGCTGCATGGTCAGAGCATGGATGCTCTGTGTGGAAGGGAGGGCAGAGAGGGATGCCTTGTAGGCAGAGGTGCCTCTGGGATGTACAGAAACACTCATGAGACACTGATTTGCTATAGTCCCATCTCACACAGAGGAGCAGAATGAAGATAGAGATGACCAAAATGCTACGTGCACCCTCAGCATGGAAATGAATTGTAACCCTCGCACTGAGGCTCTCCTTCCACCAGCACATAGCAAGCCGAGGACGTAGAAAGATAGGCTGGGTTAAAGGCAGCACAGAGAAGCTCATGTTGCCTCCTACCACCGTGTATTTACCATTCTCTGAATCAACATCCCCCTTCCGTGGCTCCAAAATTAGCCACAACTTTAAACTCGGAATGTTTAAAGAAAGGAGGGGGGAAAATAAGTGTCTGGGCCATTATTCAAAAGCCCCATGTAAACACTGGGTGACCCATTCCTTGTTCTTTTCCTAACCTGGCTGAACTCTGGAAGCAAGCAATAAACAGCAAAGGTTAATTAAATCCATTTCTAAGTTTAACACCCCTGGCTCCCCACCCTGTCCTAACCAGACTTTGGGGGCTGTGTGCTATGGGCAAATATAACCTGGTTTGAATTCTAAAACATGATTTCAGGCTTCCTTTAGAGACAAAGAAAACTGATTTCTATACGCTGAAATGAGTCATTCAAGACAGGGAACCTAATTAAGGTTGCAGCAGCAGCTAATTTCCCCACCAAAAAGAAATTTCGTGCACTAAAGAATGAAGTGCTAGTTCCGGGCAGCAGCACCAGGCACTCAGTGTAATTATAATTTATATGGCCCTCACTGCTGTAGTAGTTAAGTGCTTGACAAGAACCAAGGGATTTGCTCTGAGGTAGGGAAAAGTTTTCTTCTCTTTTACAACCAGGGAACTGCAGCACAGAAAGATGCAATGACCTGCCCCAGACTATTCAGTGGATCTGGCCAAGCTGGACTCAGGCTGCGTTAGCCCATCACTAATGCTTTCATCAGGAGCTTCAGACCTCGCTTTCGCTCTCGCTTCTGCCCAGCTCGCAGCCCTGAGAAATCTTGATCCGCCTTTCAAGCAGGGCAGTGAAGGGAAGCAGCAGCCTTCCCCTCGGCAGCAGGGCCAGATGTCCCCAGCTCCTACCCCAAATTATTTGAGTGACTAAATCCACAACATGAAATAGGGAAATATTCCCCAGATATCAGAAGGTGAAGGGCTCAGCTCCAGTCCTCCGAGGATGGCAGGCTGCTTTAGCTGTATCTCACCCCTTTTCTGGGGAACACATAGCTGACCCAGACCTGTCACCATTCTGATGCCTCACCAGGATGCCAGGTATAGAAGCAAGGTTAGATGTGAGTACAACTAACAGTTCCCTGTCTTGCAAAACTACACCACAGGCTGCCCTGTCTCCTATTTTGTCACTCCAATAATTGTGTAAGTTTTCCTGCGAGTCCAAGAGCAACATAAGTTCTTGCAAAAGAAGAAGAAGCATAGAACTGGGGTATCTTCGGGAGGGGGCAGGAAATGCTGGTTTGCTTCAATGAAAATCTCTTCTGTGAGAAAGCAAAAGTCAGGCTGCAAACATGCAGCGGAAGTCTCTTCATTCTCAAACTGAGACATCTTGGGGTTTGTGCTGGGGAGCCAGTACTAGCGAGAATCCCTTGGAGGCCAGCAGAAGTTTCTGAACTATGTTTTGAGCCAAGTGGGAAAAAGCAGAATCAGTTTAGGAATGGGGCTGAAACGCCTGCAAAGCCAGGCTCCGGCCCCAGTCGCCTGCAGTGGTACAGGAGGGCTGGGAGGCTTGTGGCGGGGCTGGGTGCCTGTTTCCACCAGTTCTGGTCCAGCTCAGAGACGTGCAGCTGCAGGGCGGTTTGGCGTAGCACGGAGGCTTCCTCCAGCCAAAGAGCTTAGCGCTGCCTGAGGCTTTCCTCTGGGCCCCAAATCCGCTTTCTGTCTTGGGGGCTTTGTTCAGTTTTGGAGGTCGGCCTAGAGCAGGCTGAGCAGCTAGATAGGGTTTCACTTTCACCATAAGAGGATATCTTTGTTGTAGGAAGCTCTTACAATAACTCTGTAAACATGAATGAACATGTTTCCCTGATAATGTCAAGCGAAAAATCCCATATTTTTCTCTTTCTTAATGAGCAAGCCTTGCCCTTCGGTGTCTCTGACCTGGAGCACATGTTATTGCTGTCGGGTGACAGTGCTGTAATCCCATTCTTGTACTTGATTTATGGAGGCAGGGCCTGGGGCTGCGTCGGGTCACGGCCCCGTTACGCTAGATACTGTATGAGCTCCTAATGAGGGAGAGAGTCTGTACCTTGGAGAGGATGGACAAGGCCTGAGAGTGAAAATGAAGACCCAGCAGCCCAACCTGGAGTGGGGCTGATGTCTCCAGAATCCTGGAGTTTTATCCCAGCTGCTGACTTTGTCGCACTTATAAATATTCCCGACTTTCTGTGGTTCTAGCTCTGGCACCAGAAGAGCCTCGTATTTTACAGTTGTTTCACCTAACGGGTCAAACAGCAGTTATTTGATGCTCAGACAAAATAGTAGGTTTAAACGACACATATGAACTTGATTATAGTTTCCAAGGGGGAGAGAACCACATCTTCTCCTGTGCTTCAGGCTTGATTCAGAGGATGCTTTTTTCCAGCTCCTCAGGTTGGGAGTGCCTGTGTGAATATAACCACAGTGACACACAGGGCCAAAGGAAAGATGGATCCAGCAATTAAATAGAAAAGTCTGCCTAATTAAATAGAAAAAGAAGTATGCCTTATTAATGACCTCAGGCAAGATGCTGATGAGCTTTGCGTGGAGCCCCAAAGGTTAGCACGGGCTGCGTCTTATGGCCATCACATGAACAGGAAACCGGGGCAGACAGCAGAGCACGGCTTTCACATTTAATGGGATCTCCCTCCTCTCCAAGAGGAACAACACGAAGCAAATGGACCGTCTAGCGCTGGCTGCAGCTCCTGTGTGGTCTGTGAGCGTAACTACGTGTGCATCTCGTACGGATGCTTACTTGAGGGGTGGTTTCTGTGAAGCGTTTTGGCTGACGGGAGAGCAGCAATGCTGAAAGGTCGGTGGAAAGCGGCACCTCAGCAGCCTCTCCTGCCATGTCAGGACAAAATTGGTCTCCAAATATTTCTTGCTAAGCTGTGGGAACTGCAGTGCAGGAAAGGAGAGAGGGTCTCCCAAACCCAAACATCCCCATACAAGTGCTGGTCACCATGGTCTTTCCTTTTCCTGGCCAGCCCGCCTCACATCTCTGTTATGTAGGTTTTGATTACAGCAGCTCCCTGGGCTGGGCAAATCCTCCTCTGACAGCCTCTTGCTGTGACAGAGCCCCTCCAGCGCTGTGTTATCTTCCCATGTGCATCACCACCAGCAGAATGTGGGAGAACCTTGGGGCAACCACACAGAAGCTTGTCTCCTCTCTGCTCTGAAAGCAGACTAAATTTTAGGAAGGGGAGAGGGCGGAGGGAGGAAGGAGCAACATATCCTCTTTCGCCCTGTGATGTTCACATGTTTTCTGCTCACTTCCTTATTCTAAGCTCTCTCACCTCACTCCTTTCCCCATTCCCTAATAATTCCAATAAATGTCAGATCCAATCTCACTTAATGAAATGTAGACCTATTAAATGAATGAAGTGGAAAAATGGCCCACCCTGACTCCCTGCCTTGAGATCCAGCTGCAATCAGATGATTTTTACCAGGTCCCCAGGAAATTTCCAGTAACAGAAATCTTAAAAATCCTATGGGACTTCCAGCTTGCTTTATGAAGGAACCCCGAGATGTTATTCAATACTTGGAGCCATTTGGTTCACATGTGTTCCCAAAACACTAACCAAAGGCAACATAATGTGATAGGCATTTAAAACATAACCATTATCTTATCAGAGCTTCAGGTACAGCTGTAAAATAACCTGTTCCAGCTGGGCAATCTGCTGAGTTAAACGGGTTCTACTTTTAGAAGCAGGAACTGGAGAACATGTCCCATCTAAATGCAGATTTGCTTGCATCCAAGGGACAGATACTCAAACAGCGGACCCCAGCCACAGAGGAGGTCCATATTCTGTGAAACGTGGATCCCTCCCTCTGACGCAGCAGGCTGGGCTCACACAGTTCACGCTGCTAGTACAGGTGCTGTGTTGACAGAGTCCTTTTAGCGGCTCACCAAGCATAGAGTATTGCCATTGCCTGGATGGGAGGTAATTTTTCTACAATCAGCCGACAACAAAAAGACAGGCAAGGCTGAAGGCAGAAAGAAAAGTGACCACATAGGAAGCAGTAATAAGAAGAAAGGAAGGGGGCAGAGAAGGGTGGAGGAAGGAGGAGAACATGAAAAACAAGACCAGTGAAAGAGTAATTGTTATGGGAAAAGCTTTGCCACTGCTTCCCTGGCTATGACCTGCCTGAATAGGACAAAATGCTCACTCTCTGCATGCTGCCATACATCATGTGCCAGGCAAAAAAGGCTGGTCTTCCACACCCTGGCAGTAGCATCTCTCTTGTACAGTGCCAGCAGGAAACAAATCTGCTAAACCTAGACTCGGTCCTTGGGCTTGAAAGAAGCCTGCTGAAGAATCAGAATTTGGTTGCATTGAGTCTGAGATTGTCTAGAAATGAACAGTATTGCAAAGAAACAGAAGTAAGAAGGTTTTATCTCTGAGACATGAGAAATTTGCAGCCCATTCCAGCCTGATGGAGATTAGTCTCCAGTCCTTCAGAAACATCCCAGAGACATGTACAAGAGATCTCCTGGCAGAAGATGATATCGATCATTTTGGTGGGCTTGCTAGACAAAACTAAACCTTGCTCACTAATGGCTGTTTGGCAGCTGATCCATTGGAGAGTGGGTGATTTGTGGTGACTGAGCACAAGGGAAGGTTACTGCTGGAAGTGGACTTGAGTTGACAAGTAACACCAGAGGTTTGGGAGTCTAGAGAAACCAGCGCTTGGAAGTGTTAATGAGCAGTGAGCCAGGGTTACACATGCATACCAGGGCACAAAAACTGTGCCAGGGTAAACAGAAAGCAGAGAACAGATTAGTTTGCAATAAACATGGAAGCAATTGCAACAGAAAACAATGAACTTGACAAAGGCGATTTAGTTACAAATTTTCAATGAAAGCATCCCGTATAACAAAAGTGTGCTGCTTTTGGCAGACTGCAAGACATACAAAACCAAAGTGCATTTAAGAACATATGGCTGGGGGGACAAAGACTTGGAACTGATAGGTTTGATGATGAGACAGAAACTGAAGTTCTTCGGGTTTCCATTTACATGTACACAGTAAAGCTCGAGAGGAGGCCGCTTTGTGACATTGGGGTGAGATGGACACCATCAAATTCTGAGATACTGTTGGTACCAGCAGTCGTTCTACTTTTATAATTACAAAGGACAGGAAGAGTCCATGTTGCCAAGCTATACGGGATGTTTACAGAAGGGCAGATGCTAATCAGGACGCAGAGAGCAGACGAAGCCCAAGTCACACGCGTATCTGGGTTGAATCAAAGTTTACAAATACAGATCTATAACTTGTTCACTGAACAGATGCAGCATCTCTTTTTAAAGAGCTGGCGGGTGGCCTCTACTGCTTTGAGAGGGATTAAAAACAACATAAATATTCTCACTGGTGGGAATACCCAAGCAACTGTCAAAGTACATGCAAGAATTGAGTCCTACAAGGACAGAGAGAGACCGTGAAGTTTACCTTAATTTTGGGCATTTGCTGAGTGAATAGACACCAGCTGGGCAAAAGCCAAATCAAACATCTCTTCTGCAGTCTGAGATGGTCTGCCTAGTGTCAGAACTTGATGAGGAGATGAGTTGGGTTAAAAATGGCCCAAATGGAAGCAGGAGTAAGACTGTCGTGCAACAGAAGGAAGCAAAGATCTTTCTGGAAGGGGAAAGGGGTCATCTGTGAAATGCAGGCACGTGGGAAGAAGGCATTTTAGGAACATAGGTACCACAGTGGGTGACCTTCTGCTGTTCATTGTACTTCTTATATAAGATAAAATGGCATAACGGCAGGGACAAATGGCTGTTGTACCTTGTGGCAATGTCACTTAAGCAGCCAATGCCCACTGCCCACAGTGGACACTTGGGATTTGAGCTCACGGTAGCTAGTGAATGGGCTGCATTGAGGACACTATTTTTCCAGGACTATCTATAACAGGACGTACAAAGCTGGATCCCTCCCACTACAGATATTCTGAGCAAGGGGTTTTCCTTCAGCGATGGTTTCCATCGGCAGCTTACCTCTCAAGGGTCAGCCAGAGAACAGTCTGGGCAGTCAGATGTGGAAAAACAGGGGAGCAAGCTGTCATAATTCACCCCCGTTATCCCCTTGCTGGGGGTGGCAGGATCACCACCCATCCTCAACCACACAGCCTGGAGCTAACCTTCAGCTTGTCTCTTGCAAGAGGGTCTGGGGGGGCTTCTGGGAGGCTGCATGGCTTGGACGGGACACTGAGGGACATGGGGTGGGACTGAAGTGAATATACAGGTGTGCCTGAGCAAGGATATTTTGGGGGTGATGTTATGGCCTCAGTCTAGAGGCCGTCTGGAGTAGGAGAGCCCCTTGCTCCTGTCAGAGACGGAAGAAGGTCTGTGCACACAGGGCATGGCAGGGAGAAGCACGAAGGTAGTTCGCAAAGGGTGGCCGAAGCATAAAAAGGGAACTGTGTGGTGAGGCCAGAATGACGTGTGCATAAATAGTGGACGTCAGCATGCAACACAGTTAGGTCCTTCACGGGGTAACACAGGGAGCTCTTTTAAACACACACATGCATCCACGCACAAAAAGAACAATTTATGGTTGTGTCAGACTCACGTCTGGGCTTCTCATTAAAATTAATGAGGTAACGTCTCTGAGGCATTCTGAAACGGATGCTGCCCAGAGAGTGAGGAAAAGACCTCTATCACTTTGAAATAGCTACTTAGCAAAATCAGTTGCAATTTTTACTTTCCATGACCAGCCATCAAACTCACACCAAGAGCACAGGACACTCTTTAAGCTCATAAGCAATTGGCCTTTCTTCAGACACTTTTGTTACAATGACCAAGATTCAATGGCCAGACTCATGCTAAAAACACACATAATGTGATCTGTCTGGGAGAGGTTCCAGACTGGTCCTATTTCATATAATTTAGGTGAGGACGAGATTGCTATTAATATTTTTTATCTTTTCTTTTGTCTACAGAAAAAAAGAAATGAGGGAAGAAGTGGTGGCAGAATGGTGTGCAACTTCTGGTCCCAATGACTACCAGCACCCTGGAGCTGAACCCACGAGACCTCAGTCTTCCTAACCGTCTGCTGTCTGCAAACAGCTGTGAAACTCCGAGCCGAAATGTGTCCTACCCCCTCGCTTCCTTTCCCTCTACTAGTGGCTGGTCTATGAAGAAAAGAGCAGCTTGCCTAACCCAGCTGATCTGCAGTGCAGACCTTTATTACTTGACTGAAACTAATAACTCTTCCATGGCAGACAAAATGGGTGACCAATACAAATCTATGCGACAAAATATTTTGTACAATTTTTATGTAAAAGATTTTGGTTTTGTTGCAGTGCCTTGTGTTAAAGTCGCAGAGTCAATCACTCGGTTAGGAGATGCTGAGCGTGAGGAATGCCTCTGCCTTGTGCTCGAGAGGCATTCTGCTGCTCTCTGGTTACATGAGCACATACTGTATTTCGGTATGACCTCTGCCTCCTTCAGCACACTGAGCTGGCTGTTCTGGGAAGGAATCAGGCTGTGGAGGAGGAGGCCACTCTGGGTTACCTGCCCTGAGTGGCACCAATGCTGTCGACATGGCTGTCGTGGCAGGAACAGCAGGGAGTGTCCCATTGGTGAGGCAGAGGGATGCTGTGCTGGAGAAACAGATGCTCTCTGAGCTGTGATGCTCTCCTCTGTCTCTGGGCAGCAGAAGAGTCCATTCAGACCAGTCTTTGTCCATTTGTCAGTCACTGCGTGCTGTGTTTTTCATGCAGACAATGTTTGTGGCGGTGCTGAACACGCACACCTGGGAGGGAAATCAGTGGGAGCTGTATGCCGAATGTGTAAAATGCTGTAAGCTTGCCAACAGTTTTGGGAAATGTAAGCCCTGAGTGCCTTCATTTCAGCACCCACAATTAGTGAGAAACTTCTGGCAGCTTTGACCTCTCTCTTTTATTATGAGGATGCACCATTCCCTCTCCCATGCATGCTATGAAGAAATAGGCATAAGTTTTTTGAAGCTGTCTGATTTGAGGGTAAGGCCACAAGGAAATTCAGTAATGCTGTCTAAAGGGCAAAACGGGAAAAAAAAACAAAACGAAACAACAAAACAAACAAACAACACCCCCCCTCCCCCGGAAAAATAGGCCTGCAGGCCATGCACTGGGTAACGAGGACAAATAGCTAAGCTGAGTAGTTACGTATACAGTTAAAACAGCGGAAGCACTATGGAAAAAGAGTACGGGATTGTGAAATTAAGTGCTGTGCAGAGCCATATGCTCAGGCTTGTGCACGCAGATTACAGAGGCAATGTGAAGTCTGCAGGCCTCAACTTTTGTCCGGCAGGCTTCAGTGGGTGCATGTTTGCTGAGCGTAGGTGCTTGTGTGCTAAACAGTAAGCACACACGGTGCAGACCTCCACTGCTGGAAAAACATCCCCTTCCCCACCAGCTGAACGTCTTCCTGATGTCTCCTCCCTGTCTTACATGCTACATGATTTATGAAAGTCCCTAATCAAAATACCCTATACTGTATTTAATAATTGGTCTAACCCTCCTTGTGCCTGCAGGTGGGCTTGTTGGCTGCTTGCTATTTTGTTCCTGCTGCCTCAACCTCTCTGTTTTACTGCATGAAAGCAACAGATTCAACAGTTCACACTGACTTTTCCAGTCCACATATATCAGGAAATGGGAGATGCTAGTCTTTCTGCATATTTTCAAAGACAGAACAGAGCCTCTTCAATTTGATGTATCAGTAATTTCATTTAAGCTGGAGAATTATCTTTCAATATATACCATCAGTATATTTGAATTTATTTTTATATCAGTTTGATAAAATTAAACTGGACCTGCTTTCTGCAAGTGTCCTGGATATTTTCCATTCCTGTTGTAATTGTAACATCTATTTATTGTACATTAAAAAAGAGGCCAGGGAGAAGTCTATGCTACCCCCTGTAGTCTGAATGTCACTGAACCTTGTCCCACTTTTCCAACCTTATGCAGAGTTTAACAGTATCAGACACATGGGAGCCTACAGTCATTTCATTAATAACTCACAAAAATGCAATAATGCTTGGAAAAGAGAAGTATTTCCTGACTCCCTAGCTCAAGTCAGTACAAATAAAACCACTAGATAACAGGAAATGATGAAGAGCTAAAAGTAGTCCATCATCCCATCCTAGGTCAGACAGTTCTTGTCCTGTCTCTGCTTCTCACAGAACATTTAGGTCCCTTTCTGTTGCCATTGCTTCTGTTCTTGTGTGAACAGCTAGTCAAGTCCTCTGCACCCACCTGCCTGCCAGCAAACCTACTCTTCCTCCTCCAATGGCTGCTGTTTTCCTTGGTCTCTTCTTCAGATATTCTTCACCCTCCTCATTCAAAGGGCTGTCTATCAAGTGATCTTGAATGTATACTTCTGTAAATCTTGTGTTGTCTGTAGGGCACCTTCCTTCCCTTTCCCATCAGAGCAGTGTATTGGCTGTATGAATTTCTAGCTGACAGCATCGTCTTCCCTGAGCTGCGAAAGGTGATATTCCATGGCAGTAGCCATGCTGTTCTGTCAGGCTTGAGGATAATACTATCTCCACAGCAGCTCATGGAATCATCCTAATTGTCACTGATCCTCTTTGGATCTTCTCACTGCTGCCATCTTCATCTCTTCCTCTCCATTCTTCAGGTAGATGCAACCACTTCTCCCTTTCTTCTTCGCTCCATCCTCCGGGCTCAGTGATTCCCCGCCTGTAAGCTGTGACCAAAACAGGAGGTGCCCATCTGTGGTCTCTGGCCAGCCAGCTCACAGCACCCACCTGCTGTGGTGAAACTGCATGAAGTGCAGGTGACAGACTGTCCTCAGACCCCCTCAGCCACAGGTGAGTGTGTGGGACCGCTCACCCACCTCAAGCATGGACCCGCTCTGCAGAAGCAATCTTCAAATGTGGGGTTACCAGCACAGCTGCATGTTTCCTGCTCCAGAGGAGCCCTACCACTAGCTCGTCATTGGTGAGATGCTGAAGGTGGCTACCCTGGCCACACTCTTACCTCAGCCCTGCTGCCTGCTTTGGGACTGGGCTTGCTTTTCAGCTTCCTTTCTCCCATCCTCAGAGCGATACTCTAGCCCAGAGTAGCTGGTTGCCCTGGACTATTCAGTCTCTTGAAAGAATCAGCACTCTTGTTGTCAGAGCCCAAGGGAAGGAGAAGGAAAGATGAGTGGGCCAATACTCGAGAACTTTGTTCCTGCACAGATGAGTTTAAGGGAAGCTCTGAGGTCTTATCTGCAAAGCAGCAGACCAGTGCCTCAGCAGCAGACCAGGACACGTGCCTGATTATTTCCTCTTTGAGTAAGTGCTCTGGCATAAGAGTGTGGAAGCTGGCAAGATGTATGGGGAAGGATCTTGGATACATCACCAGCCCAGACTCCCAGGCAGAAGAAGCGTGTGCATTGCTGTGTGCCTTTGAGTCCAAGGCAAACAGGCCCTAAAAAGCATTCTGGTTGATGTGCCCATATTGCCAGGCCAATCCCATTGGCAGAGGAGCCAAAGAGAAGAAATCATGTCTCCATTGTATTGTCACTGCCTTGCCATGATACCCAGGTACCTCTTGCATTCAGCAGTGGAGGACTGCAGGCAATATGGAGATGAAGTGCTGCTTGCGCTGAGGAGAGAAAACACCCTCCAGCAACAGGTAAGAAAGAAAAATTTCTGCCCCTCTCAGTCCAGCTGCGCAATATCACGGTTTTGAGCCCTTCAAATTTAAACCATTCTTCCTCTTTTGAAGTATGACTGCTATTTCATGATCCCCCTGCACAGAATTTTGATATTATTCAGGACTTGAGAGGATGCAGACTGTTCCCCACAGTGTTTGATGTGTTCCCCAGGTATGATTTGCCTGCTAGCATGCTGCTAACATGTTGCCGTGGCTCTGCGTCCCCAAGGGATCCTCTCTTCAAATGCTGCAGATGCTAAGGCCCAAGCCCTGTTAGACAGCCTACAGCTCTTCTGCTGCCTCCCAGGAGAAGGTGATAGTGGGAGTGACGATTACATGCCATGGCTGGAAAGACTCGTGGCTGGAAAGACACACGGCACCTCTGGAAGAGATGTGGTTCCTGCTGATGGGTGTTGGGGACCAAGGCGTGCCACCGAGACGTATCCATCTGCTCAGCTGTTTCTGGGATGACCTGTGTAAGTGCCCCCGCAGTGGTCAGTGGAAATCACGAGACACCCTCTGGACTGAGACACCCCGCCGGAACAATGAAGCATACGAAGGTTAGTGACGTTCTCAAGCCAGTGGCTGGGAGATATCCAAGGAATGTAATGGGAATATGACTCCGCTGGGATGCTGCCAGTGACTTAGGATCACATGTCTACATGATGCTTAATATGCCATGCAGCGCCTTTGGGCATCCAATGCCAACCGAGACCTTCATCCTTGGGCTGGGCTCTGCACTGCGCAGAATTTGGAGCAGTGAGCTGGAGCAGGCTGAGTGGCTGATGGGCTCTTCCTGCCCTTTGTGCCTCACCTGGGGGCTTAAGCAGCCAAAGGAGGGCCCTGGGTGCCAGCTGGTTCTCTGTGGCTCTGGGTGCAGGTGTGGAGGCAAGGCTACCTCCTGCCCTGCCCTCTGCTCTCCTCCTCCTCCCCTCTCCAAGGGCTTCTTGTTATGCATTGCCAGGGAGTCCTCTGTGCACCCCAGCAAGGTCATCCATGAAGGTGTGGGGTCAGCTCTGGTGTTTGAACAGCACACAGGACCACTGGTGGCCATGCCCACATCAGATGCCAGTTGGGTGACCAACATTTCCTTTGCATCAGAGTATTTTGAATGAGACGCAGGTCTCTCAGGGAGGTAACACGACTATGGAACTAGAACTAAGTCACCCTGGGCAGGTATTGGAAGAAATCCTTCTGCCTTGCTACCTGTTTGGGGCTTAACTGACTTGGTCTGCTTCCTTTCTCCCAACCTTCAGGAGAGATTTTGTCTACAGAGAGTCTGGGCTATTATCAGCTTTGTTAAAGACATCTTACCTGAGGCTGACAGCACCCTCTTCTGTTCCTCCAGCAGCTCCTTTTGTATCACCAAAAGGCAATGGGTGTGTTATCAGGCAACGGTTTTGCTAAGTCATAAGATTACCTCAACTCACATTTTAAAATGCATGTTTCTAACCCTTGGAGGTCCAGAAGAAAGTTCAATACTTTGAAACACCTCAATTTCAGTGTTAGAATGAAAAAATTCCTCCCCTTCAAACATATTTTGAAAATCCTGCAATTTCTTCCCAGAGTTATGATTTTGGGTGCCTGAGCTGTGGGTTTTGAACATTTTTGGGGGGCAGGACTGCACCCAAGAAACAGATTCCCAGCAAACAAGTTTCAATAGACAGAGGATAACCTTCTCCATGATGAGACTATCCTGGAAAAGTGCTTGCAAACACAGAAAATCATTTAACATGGGGTAGGAGGAGCAGTTGCTGCCTTTTGTTAGGCTGTGAATGGCAGGTGGGTGTTCTGACAGCCCCAAGACACTCAGCAGTATGGAATTGTGCTGTCTAGTAAACACAGAGACACGACGTACCCGGAGAAATGCCTCTAGTGGAAGCTTTTGGTCTGGTCTCCGTAATTTATTTCTTTAAGCAATGTCAAAGCAGTAAAACATAAAGTGAGCTGAAAATTATTTGTTAGCTCTCTGGGATCAGGGACCGTTGTTCCAGGATGTTTTTATGCAGCTCTCAGCACCATGGGGTCCAAACTCCTAAGGTTCCTTTCACAGCAATCATATAGATAAGAAACCCTGCCTAACGGGCTGAGAGCATATCATCCAGGAAAGCTGGTGGTCACAGGAAAGACATTGGTGGCAAAAATACAGCTACAGCAAAGGATTAGGACAGCAGGTTTTATAAGATCATAGGTGTGTGGTAGAAGTTTTTCTAGATCTGTGGCAAGGACACTCTGCAAAGGAGAGATTAATTACCACAGAAAGAGTTAAATAAGCTCTGCCAGAGGCAACAGAGAAGGAGAAAACCATGACAAAGTGTTGTTGTTAGCTTCGACAGTCAACATGTCATAAAAAGATCAGGGCGAAGTATTCGTAAAATTTTGAATGACAGAAGTCCACAAGGTGTGTCATTTTAAAATAGACACAGGAGCGCAAACAGAGCCCTGCACAAAGTTAACAGAGTTCACGGAAAGTAAATGGAATAAAATCCCATTGCACAATAGAAGGGTATCCAGAGTGCGCGGTTCTGTCAGCCCGCCAACGATACGAGATTTGGGTACATTACAGACAAAGAAGCCGTGCCCTGTAGACATTTGTGCTGTGGATGCTGCGGCTGTGTGGGTAGCCAGCTCTAAAATAAGGTAAAGATCGGGGACAATTAAAGGAAGAAATGAAAACGTACTGGACAAAACTCTTGCTGTAACAGACCACAGGAAAGTTTTCTCAGGTCCAGGGGGATTATTGCACTCAGTTGCAAAAGAACATCCATGCATCAATACCTAAAAGAGCTCTGCTGATGGTCCTGGCAGGACCATGGGTGAAGCAGAGTTGAGGCAAGAGGGAGCAGTCAGAAAAACTCCAGAGACTAGGGAAATGATGGAAAGGCAGTTTTTTTCAAAGGACCTAAAGACAACTGAGTCTTTGCCTAAACCTGAGATAACTGAACGCAGTAACATCATGGATCTGCACCCCCTGGTGCATCTCCTGTGAATCCAGCCCAGTAGGCAGATCCTCAGGCCTGGTGCAGTTGTGTTTGCTTCAGTGATGTGAGTGCTTCTCCGCATGGGGTCACAATGAAGCTCCGCGAGGGACATGCCAGCTCACAGATCCCATCTGTCCAAAGCCGGGTACGTCCTATTGCTAAAATTATAATCTGGCTGTTAGTGAACGAGCCCTGTGAATAGAATAAGCAAGTATTTGGTTGTGTCCTTCAGGCTGTTCACTCCTTGTGTTTCGCAGGACCTTATGCGTGTTACTGTCATTGTTTTGGATGCACACTTTCTCCCTTTTGGCAAGTTTTGCTGTGAACTCAGGAGGGAAGCAGGCAAGCCATTCTCAGATTCTGCTTAAAAGAATTTTTAAAGGCCAGGACGAGCTGCTAGAGGGGAAAACTGTCACAACGGGGATTTTAAGAAAGTCAGTTGATGCCAAAGTTCAATGCAAGAGGATGGATGCTTTGATGTTGGTAAACTGATTCTTGATGCTTAGATGGACGGAACTGTAGGAATACAAAGCATTATTATTAAACCAAACAGTGAGTTATTCAGAGGCATAAAACAATGAATTACAAAGGAGAAGGCCTCAAATCTTCCTTGCAACAACACACCAGTGCATCACTTGTGAATGTGCCGGAAGGCTGCTGACCTTCCTGGCCAGGGAAAGGCTGATGCCATTCACATGAGCATTCCCGAGATCTCAGGCTATTTATCCAAAATGCTGAATTTATAAGCCACTTACCCGTGAAAGGAGTAGGACCTGTGTGAGGCTCCTTAGCTGAGAATACAAATGAAGAGGAAAGAAAAAGAGGAATGAGTCAAGCCTTCTGGCTTCTTTATCACTTTCTGCCTCAGGACATGTGCCATGGTCTTTAAAAGGATGCAGCAAGCCTCTGTGCACCTCTGGGGTGAGGTAGCACTCCTGTGTGTCTGCTGGGACTCCAGCAAAGGCAAAATAACCCCAGGAACTCCCTTCTACCTCCTCCATCTCCCTTCTCCTTCTGCCTGATGGCTCCCTTTTGAATGCAGCAGTCACAGGGAACCTGCACACAGATCCTCAGTGCACACCCAAGGAAATCCGTGTGCTGGCGTCACCCTCAAGTTTGTGAATGGGTGGGTCCCATTTGCCTCACCGACACCTCACAGCCCCCTGGGAGCCTTGCCAGGGGGATCCTGACACGCCCCAGAGGACCTGTCACCAGAAAGCGCTTCCCAGCCTACTCCAGAGGTAAGTGGCTTCTTTTGCCCTGCTTGCACTGTGGAATTCACAGTCCAATTTACAAGCCCCTCTGAGCTATTAGTAGTACAGTCGATAAGCCAGGAAACATTACAGAAGCTGCCCCCTGCATCTGTGATTTATGTTCCTTGCTAAATATAAAACTCCCAAGGCTCGGCACATCAATATTTTGGAATGGAGCACGTGGAAATATTTGAAGGACTGGGGAGAACAGATCTCTGTGGCCAGTCACTCACACTTGCCCTTTTGCAAGCAATCCGTCTTTCCGTGCAGCAGACAGTGGAATGTGGGCACAACAGCTGGAGTTTCAGTATCTCTGCATGCTTTATTTGTGAGGGAGCCTGGATCCGAGCCATCCAGGCACTGACCATCTGCAGATACAACCGTAGCATCAAGGGTTGCAAGAGCCTGTCTGAGCTTTGAGGGGCTGCCTGTACTTTACTACGCCCCGCCCCGCAGCCTCTGCAGAACACACCGGGCAACGAGTCGTGCTACAGGGACTCCACATCTTCTCCTTGCTGTGCGTTAGGATGGTGCCTGCTGAGCTGAGAGGCTGGTGTTCTTACTGTGGGCAATTTGGGCTGCTTTCTGTAAGACCAGTAACACAGGCAGGACGCACTCACCAATCAAGCCCAACAGTTCCCAGTCGTAACGGTGTAAATCTGGGACACTGATAAGTGAGACATACTGTTTCAAAGAAAGGAAGAATGGCCAGTGAATAACCACCAGTGAGTGAAGACTCCTTGGATTGTGCAGGACAAGCAGAGCATCTGATTCATACACACTTCGTGACATGCAATGTAGGCATATATCTCCAGCTGCTGTAAATCTTTTTAGCTCTGCTGCAGTCAAGGGATTTTTTTTTTTTTTTTTTCCCAGAGAATCTGGCCTTGGGTGGAGCTATGCCAGATCTACATCACTCTGGATATGGATCTAACAAGCAACATTTCAGATCTGCCACAGAGGTATCCAAATTTTGGACAAATCTCTCAGCACAGTGCTTGTTTTATCAGCCCATGGTATGTTGTTTTCATCAGAGGAGGAATGTAACAAAGGAAAGGCGTGTGTCATTTTTAGCGTATCATCAGGTCTATCTATGTGGCAGATATCCTCTGACCTATCAGATGGTCAGGCTGAGCCACAGTGTAAGAGCTTCAGGGAACGAAATAGTGTGTGCCATGGAAAACACAAAAAACTCCTCAAAATTAGGAAAAAAAAAAACCAACAACCCTTTTTGCAGACCCTTTCACAGTTCCCTTTTGTGTATTCTTTAGCGTCTAACATTTATTTTGGAGTGGGGCAGAGAGATGGATTGGCTGCTTGCCTGCCTTCTGGGGTGGAGAGCTTTGCATAAAAGGAAGGAGAAAGAGAACATCAAACCAGATTGAGGGGAAAACAAAGTCACCTCTTTGTAGAGTGAGCCCATGGCTTTGTGTGGATTCAGGATATAATGGTTGTTTTCCAGCTATTACTGTTCTGAATTTGTCGCACTGAGTAGACTAGCGGAGCGGTCACGACAGAGTAAGAATTCATATGCTCATCCGTGTAGAAGGAGGACTGGGTTGTAACACAAAGTGGGAAGTAAAAGGTATGCATAGCTAGTCCTGTTGTGTGTAAGCCTTTGGGTACTGGTTTCATTGCATGGTTCCCCACAATACTGTGTGTGAATCATGGCATCCCAGCACACAGGTTCAAGCTAGCAGTGCAAGCCTATTGTTCTAGCTGATTGGGTTTCTCTGATATATTTGATCCTGCAGCATACCAGCATCTCACTGAGATAAGGTCTGGTTTGGCAACCATCCTGACAAGGGAAAGCCAGACTGCAGCCTGGAATGCCAGTCCTGGGAATGGAGGGCCTCACCGGAGCGCTGGAGCGTAATAGCTTCTTTCTGGCCATCAAGCCTACTATCCCGCAGCCCTGGACACATAGACAATTGTTGCCTTCTCCAGTAGGAACAGATGTACTCTGTGCACCACCAGACATAAGACAGTATGATACGGGACACCTCCAAATGTCCCAAAAATAATCCTTCAGAAAAGGACCTGTAACGAGTGTGAAAAAGGGGCAAAAACCACAAATACAAAGTACAAGAAAGCAAGACTGGTGTAAGCTATGGCTGGTCCTGTTTTCTCTTGCAAAAGCAAGAGTCTTGTCAAGTGAAAATCCAGCAATGCTCTAACCTTCTTCTGGAGAGGTGTACCAGATCCCTGCAGTAGCCCTTCACTTGAAGCCACCTGTTCGTTGAGCAGGAGGCATATTGCCAGACAGTAAATGAGCAGAGCTCTGCACTTCCATATAAAATGCCCAGCCTCCTCCTACCATGCCTACAGCCCATGTTTCAGCCTGGGCATGTGTTGCCATATAGTTTGGTGAAGCCTCCAATTCCCCTTCCCCAGATACTATCTGTGAGCCAAAGCAGGTAGATCTTTGTCTCAAAAATGTCAAAGAGAAAATCATACTATGGGCAACGTCAACCTGTTGTGTTTATACAACCATCTCTGCTTCTAGTCCCTATCACCGGACAATAAAATGCCTTCTTCAGAGCCATCATGTGTTGACATAGCTTGCCAGCTCACAAGAAATAACCAGGCAGTTGCACTATTACCCCTTCAATAAAGTTGCAGTAGAAGGAGACCGTCCAAAGCTAAGAACTGCAGAGCTTGCAGGTATGGCATACAGAGACTCATAGGTTTTATGAAGGTCAGAAGGGGATCATTTAGTTTTATGTCACACATAACATAAGTTACAGGGCAAGCTTGAATTTGCACTTAATTGGACTACAGAGGAGCTTTCAGAAAACAGGCAGCCTTGATTGAAAGAATGTCCATGGAGTGAATTCATCACAAACGCCAGTTCATTGCCCCAGTAGCTAGTTGACTGCTGCCTCGCTTCTAGTTTGCCTCTTTGCTTGCCAGATACAAGATCTTGTATAGGCTTTTCAGTCTAGTGGACAATCAAATTTCTTTTCCCCTAAAGATGTTAATCAAAACATCCCTTTACTTTTTGTGGAGCTCACCAGAAGTGCCAACTCGGTATGTAAGTGTGGGATTCATCTAGCCTAACTACCTACCTCAAATTGCACCTCCAGTCTGAGCTGGTTTTCTGGCCTCCCTCTAAACTCTGGAGAACTATAGGCTTATACAGAGGGCAACTTGTCATGCCAAACACATTTGTCACACCTCTATAAGGATGGATGAGACTTTATTATTAATGGAGTTATGTCTTCTTCCAGGTCGTCAATAAAAATGTTAAATAGCAGAGGGCCTAGAGCTGATGTCTGGGGGAGTTCTGCAGGAGATATGTGAGCATAACGATAGCTCCCCATTTAGAATGACACTTGAAAGCCTGTCAGTTGATTGTTAATCAGTTTCAAGGGTGCCTTTTATTACATATTTCCTTAATAAAAGTATTGTGTGATACCAAGCCAAATGCGTCACTGAAGCTTAGGTAAATCACATCAACTCTTCCTTCCACTGACTGACTTTTTAAATCTCCTAAATCTGAGATTACAGTCTAAACTGACACAGATTCACTTCATTCCCTTTGGGTGAGCAACAGGGGGGAAGGTGCTCCTTTCAGGAGATTGCTTTCTGAGGATTGAATATGCCAAGTGACATTTAAGTAAAGACCAACGGTGTTCAAAATCTCTGTGCAAGGCATACATTTGTGTACTTTTATCTGTTATATATCCTTGAAAAGACAAGTGGTGGCTTCAGGTCAGTCACACACTTGATTCTAGAAGCATGCACTTTTGATCCCAGAAGACAGTATTTTAAGGAACTGGAATGTCTTGGGCAACTGGTCCCTAGGGCCGAGGGTTGTTCAGCTATAGGATCTTCCTCTGAGAGGCCAAGAAAGCTTTCTGAGACACAGGCTCCAGAAGTCCAGTGAGTGCCCAACCAGGGACAACTCAATCAGAGACATTCATAATTATTGGCTTCTCCTTTCTTCTATCCGATTATATCCAATGTACAGTATATTGGTTTCTTCTTATTCTCCCATAAGTCAATCTCAGCTTTTTATTTTGAAAATTTACAGTGGCTTGGACCTTGAATGTACTATTCCAAAAACACTTCATAGTTTGGAGTCAGTTTGTTCCTGCAGTTCACATATCACCAACTCATGATTTCCCATATGTTAGCCTTGCCTTGAGCCTGGGCAAGATTGTGCTGCTTGGTTGAAGAAAAATGTTCATACAAGCATCTGGCCTTGATTTGAAGACATCAAGAGTTGGAGAATCCAGCACCTGCACTTTCTGCCTAGTAGCTAAGCACCCACACTGTAATCCATTTTATCTGGCTTTAGCTGTCTGTTGTAGATCCTTGATCTTTCTTTCCTCCTAGCTTACGGAGGCCTCAAGTCCTCAGATCTCCTCTCACTCTGGCTTTAGATAGACAAAACAAATGGAGTTCTATAAGTACAAGAAAGATACTGGCAAACTGGAGAGATTCCAGCAGATGAACACTAAAATAGCTGGCAGCTGGAACATATGGTGCGTGACGAGAGGTTGAGGGAACTGGATTGCTCAGCCTGGAGAAGCAAAGGCTAACAGGGAGCTCCTTGCTCGTTTCCACTACCTACTGGGTGGTTATGGAGATGGTGAAGACAGACTTCTCATGGAGGGGCACTATGGAAGGATGAGAAGCAATGGATACAAGTGGCAGCAAGGGCATTTTCTGACTGGACACGAAGTTCTCACTGTGGAGAGTAATAAAGCACTAGAGATTGATGGGGATTTTCAAAACTTGGCCAGACAAGCCTTTGAGCAACCTGATTAATCTTTGAAGTTGGCCCTGTTTTGAGTGGCCTGGAGCAGGCCCTTGTGGCTAATTGTGGCCCTTATGGGCTATTTTTTTTGTTTTCTAGGTTTCACTCTTTAAGAAAATTTTGTCCATCCATAAAATCTTCTATGTGTCACTTTTAAGAGCAGCCTCCCTCAAAGTTCAAGCATCTTCTAAAATATACAATCAGAATGGACTGCAGCATTCCGGCATTTTTTTCTGCAATACCATAGAAATGTCGTCTTCTCCTATGAGACTTTTTTATATCTCAAGGGGTTGTATTAGCTTTAAGAAAGCCCTAGTCTTGGTAGTTCAGTTGTTCTCTTCTCTCTCTCAATCTTTTCAGAATCATCCCTTTCCAGAATGTCATCCTTACGTTGTATGAACGGCTTGCATTACCCGTTCCTAAATGAATATATTAGCATTTGCTTCATTAAACGTGTTGTTCGAAGGGCCCAATTTATCAAGTGATACAGTCAGGCAGTGCGATTGCCATGCCTTCAACACTGTTTACTCATGTGCCAATCTTTGTGTCATCAACAAATGATTATCAATCGTAATTTTAAGCTTCCGGCTCATTGATGAAAACATGGAGTAGTACAGAGCCTAGTACCAATCTCACCAGCAATGCATCCTCCTTCAGCAAGAGCTCTCTGTTGACAGCTGGTTTAACTCTGTCAGTAACTTTGTTCTTTATGCCATTTCACCTGTGCTTTCCTGACATTTGATTATGCTAATTTGTAATCAGACTGTTATGTGGTGCTGAGGAAGACACTTCATCAAGGACTATCACATAGTAGTTGACTAGTGACTATACTAGTCATTCCTGTAATCTCATCAAAAGAGCGCAACTGTATTTGTTCGATGAGACATAATTTCCACAATGTCATGTTATTGGAGTTAACTGCTTTTTTGTCCTTTTATTCTTTATCAGTTGAATCTAATGTCAGTTTTTCCATTTTGCTTGGACTGGTGATAGAGTAAGTGATCTATAGTTACCTTGCTCATCCAGCTTGCCCTGTTTGAACTGGCATAGTGTTAGCGTCCCTTCTGCTGTCTGGAATCTCCCATTTCACAAGGCACTTTCAATATTAATCCCAACAGGCCCCAGCTAACAATTTTGTGATTGCTGACTGCAGATTATTTGGGTCTTCTGCCTTAGAAATGCTTCACCTTTAATTCCAACGTTCAACTTCCAAAGATGTTTCACACCAAAGCAGGAATATTTACTAAACCACTTCCACCTCTTCATGTTATCATTACTGCTTTTACTATCTTCACCCGGCAATGGGCCCAAGTGATTACTGCAGTTTCCTCTGTTCTGAATATCCTTTTGAAAATGTCCTTCTGGTTGCCTTCGGTTCTACTTGCTATGTATTTTCTGTAAGATGTGCTTACAGTTTTTCTGAAGTTTTACAAATCCATTCTTTTCTCATCCATTTACTGATTTTCTTTTTTTTCTTCCTAATTATTACTCTCAACTTTACCACAAAGCTTGTCTAATGCTGCACTAGTTCTTTTTTGTAGGCTTGCAGCTATTGGCAATCAAATAGAGTTTTCTTGGACATCCTACTTTCATTCACATTTTTTCCTGTCTCAGTTTTTCCTTACAATCAGGCTGATTCCTAATTTACTTTGGGTTTGAGAAATTAGCTCTTTTGAAGTAACTGTTAGGGACTGCCCTCTATTTGCCCATATTGAATATAATCAGGTCATCCACACTGTTCCCTTGACAACCATCAACTCTCAGCCCAGTAATTAATTCATCTTTGTCAGAATGAAGTCCAGAAGAGTTACCACATGATGGCTTCTTGTGTTAGAAAACAGCCAATAGTTTTACCCAAATCAGGATATTTTCTCAGTGGCTGTCTGGACCTCCCAGTGTACAGAAGTCCCCTGTAACAGAGTCTTTCTTTCCATGCATTCTCACGGAGGCTGTGGAGTAATTCCTATTCTATGGTATGATTTTATGGCATGATTCACACGGTCCATTTTCACCGACTCTATCTTTCCTAAACAGGTTATAACCAGTTATTTTAACATTCCGATCATGCAAATTGAAACCAGCAGCTTTCAGTAATGCTGATTATATCACATTTCTTCTCACTAATGAGAATTTCCAATTCCTCTTGCCTGCTACCCAGACGACTAATGTCTACATAAAAGCAAATGGAAAACGTCTTCTCTTCACATTCTTTGTCACATGATTAAATCATTTTGCAACATGTCAAGCTTGTTTGTAGTTCCTTAACCTACTGTTCTTGCATTGTGTAATGCCTTGATTGCTGCTAGACTCAGGCTTGGAAGGTTAGTTCTCCTGCACCAGCAATATGCCTGTCATCCTGTTTATACAGGGGATGTGACCTAGTGCCTTGCAAAACTCAGTCAATGTCACCTCCCACAGCTAACCAGCAGTTAGTTCATCCTTGCTTTCTGTCACTGATGGGGCTAAAAGGACAGTTGGTAGGTTATTCGAACCCTGCTTCTTGGCTCTTTTCCAAAGGTTCCCCAAATCTTCTACAATCTGCACTGTTCCACATGATGTTGAATCATGAATTACTCTGTTTGTAGTCACCAGTGAAACTTGCTAGAAGAACACACAATCCTGCACCTACTGTGCAGTTATCCATGTTACTTTCTTCAAGGATATGACTTCCCATCCCATTCTCTTCATGCCAATGTCCTCATCTATTTCACAATTTGATTTCCTTGCTCAAGTATCCCTCTTAGTTCATTTTGCAGAGTTACCATCAGCACGTCTCTGAACAAGTTCCTCATTATTATTTTATTCTGTTTGAAGTTCTTTATTCTAACCACCCTTGGCTTTATGGAACCTGCCCTATGTATCCACATGCAGCACTTAGTGCAGTCCACATGCAGTACTGAGTTTGGATTTACTTTGTGTAAACGTGGCAAGCACAGTCAAATTTTGAGTACTTGGAAGTAAGCAACCACTACTCTGGTCACTGATCAATTCCTCTTCTCTGTTAAGATCAAGTCATATAAGAAATTACTGTGCAACTCTTTCTGAATTGAGGGATTGTCACGTAGTTCTGAACTGTGCATGGACAACTATATGTTAAGACTGATATCCAATGTTACTCTGAACTACCCCGAAGATCAGTTTACTGGGAGCGTTGGTTACTGTTATGAGAACCTCAGATCTCAAAAGAAGATTCAAGTAAGTTCATTTGTGGGTAAGTGACTCAAATTGCCATTAAGGAGGTGTGATTTCCAGAGAGCAGTAAAGCCAGACTGAGCTGGAAGCAGTTCTGTCTGGTCTGGCTGAACTGTTTATTTAAAATCAGAGTTGTTTCCTGGACCATTTGTTGAAAGCTGTATCATCACACTCTGCACTCTGCTGCTGCCTCTCTTGATGGACATAGTGTCCGTGCTCAGTTTGACTTGACGGTGAGCCCTCTGCTCTGCCTAACCAGCACCAGAGACTGGACTCCATCCTTGGGTGAAGGGGCTGAGTACCTGCTGGATCCCTTCACTTTCAGCCAGAGGGGTTAGTTTCTTCTCTCCATCTCTCTCCCTTCTCTGAGCCAGACTCAGATGTCCCCACACTAAGCAGGGGGGGATATCCTAGCCCTCAGTCCGACTCCACTCAAAGGTTGGCATATCCCTGGGGTAAACAATTACATGGCTTGAGTTAGCTGATGCCTGTATCAAGGAGGCAGAGGGGGATGGTTCGGAGCTTCCTTTGAAGTCTCAGCAGAGGAGAACCTGTACTTGTCTTCTTTGGGGCAGCTCTGCTATCCATAGTGAAGCAGAGCTAGCAAAGCATAGATGAGCTGGGTGCGAACAAAGGGGTTGTTTTACCATTTTATGACCCAAAGCATATGCTGCAGCATGGAGATTACAGACCTGCTAACAGTGCTTATGGTGCACACATTACATTTCTGCACCCTCTCCTGGCGGAATCTAATCCTCTGTAGATCACTGTAGGTTAAGATTGGGTCACAAAAACAGCTGAGGAAGATCTTGGGACAGAATCTTAGCTCATGCATTTAAATGACTGTGGTATGAAGGGTCCATTCATATAGCTTGAGAATCTAGTCCCTTGGATGCTGGCAGCAGGATCACAGCATGGATTAATATTCTCTGTCCCTTTCTGGCTCTCCTTTCCAGAACATAGCATGACAGCGACTCCATCATGTTAGGAAGTCCCTCCTGGAAATATTCTTCCACTGTCCTGCTGAATTAATAGTGTCTGAGGATGTGATCTGAAGGTCTGATTTGAAAAAAAAAGAAAGAAAGAAAGAAAAAACAACAATGGATTTGGAGATGAGTTTGCTTCAACTGGGCTTTTGGTCCTGAGTCTAGAGGCCATGAAAGATGGTTAATGTCAGGTGTGGAGTAAGCCTGTGGAAATGGAATTGTATTTCCAAGACTCAAATAGGTCTTCTAGGCCATTGTCCTCCAGCTGTGACATATGTGCACAGTGACCCTAGAAGGACCTGGCTGTTGGTAAATGGCATTATTTTATTTATTTATTTATTTTCTACCTGTTGCAACATTGGCCAGAGAAACCTGCCCCACCAGTTTTAGCATCCAAATTCTCCCATTCATTTCTGGCTTCCAGCCGCGCTATAAAGTCAATAGTAGTCAATGAAACAATAATGGGAGAGGAGGACTGAGATTAGAGACAGAGCCCATCTCTCACCAGTAGGCATGTGACTCCAAGGCTAAGTGTTGGCTTATAATAATTATTAACAAAAGGAACCTGGAGGGTGGAAGGAAATGTGATCTTTCCTTTGTGTGGTGTACATGGCCTACTCTTGAATATGCTTCCTCAGAAGAAGAAAAAACCCTCTGCACAGTGCAGAAAGGCAAGGTCTCTGCTGAACCTGTGGTTTTTGTTTGTCTGGTTTCTGGATGACTGCATTATGTTATAGAAAGTTTTTTTGCAGTTTCTATGTCCTTTTGTGAAGATCTGAAATGTAAGCTGGATGAAGAAAAATAAATCAAAGTTGTTGCCGTTACCCCTTCCTCAACCTCACAGTTTGCTCTAGAAAGGATGTGATTTATGAGAAATTCCCTGGCTTTATTGTGGAAAGTATCAAATGGAAGAGTATATCCATTCCATTCAGTATGACTTTAGATGGTATAGCTGGAAGTTGACTGAACTGAAATCCCAGAGTGTATAGTGCCAGAAAAAAAAAAAAAAGTGGCCTAAAAATACACACACTGATTTCCTGATGTTTTCCACACCCACCAATACAGAGCTAATGTGCTGGTCATGGCATGATATGATGCATACAGCAGTCTGCTAGGAAAAAAGCACAAGGGCTATACATTTTTTTTTTAATGTAAGATCTGTCTCAGTGCAGTACAAGTGTTCTAAATGACCTGTGGCAGGAGAGTTTTTGCCACTGGCCTGAGCAACCACCTCTTTGGTACCACTACAACATTTGACCAGCTGACTCATTACTGTACAGTTGAATGTCTTGGGTGAGGCTTTTTTTGCAAAGAATCTTTTCTTCTGTCGTCGAAACCCTTTAGGGCAAGGATTAACTTTTGTTCTGCTGTGTTTGTACAGCACCATGCACAGTGCTGCATGGTCCTATATAGCACAATCCTTCACCTTCCTCCAAAGGGCTGCTGACCCTAGACATAGCTGATTGCAGAGCTTGAGTTTCCTTAGATGTACCTGACAGTACTGCTAACTTCTTACTAATGAATAGTCAGATGCGGATGCCATAATACTTCTGCTTTGCATTAAAACTGTAAGTTATTCTGGGTACTAGCTTCTGTCCTTAAGCATGGCCACACGGTTCTTCGATGGGGCGTAAGTGGTTGTTGGCAGCCGGGCCTGGGAGGTTTAGCCTTCCACCTTGCTCACGGGCAAGGGAGCGCTGATGGAGAGAAAGTGGGGAACATCTCCCATTCACAAAGACTGCTTTTCCACCACATCCTTCATGATGTTCTTACCATGTGCCAAAATTCTCAGGAGCAGGACATCACATTAGGAGAGAAAAATGTGATCTAGGAGTAAATAAAAAACTCAGGAGATGCCCTTCCTAAATGATGCCTTGGGCTGTGCTGTTTGTTGAGATAGTAGACACTGGGCATGCAAAAGTCTCTTTCAAAGGTAAATCTTCCTGAGAGAAATGCAGAGTAATTGAGAAAGTTGCCAGCACAGACATAAGCATGGAAATATAAATGAAGATGGTATTGGGGGTAGTGTATAGGTAGGAGAAAGAAGATACCAGATGAAGGGGTTGGCAGGCTTTTAAGTACATGCTCAGTTTAGTGGAAGTGAGAAGGAAAAGTCTTCTGCTTTTCCTCATAACATGCCATCCCTGTGGTCTATATTTGTCATCTAGCACTTGAACAGCAAGAGAAAAAATTTGCATTGCAGTAAAAATAAACTAGCTTTTTTGTTATTGACTATTTTTATCAAATGTTTTAAATGAAGCATTGCAAAAAAATGAAAATCATACCCATTCTTTTGCCAATTTCAATACAGATAGAGATGGGCTGAACTATTTTTAACAAAAATAAATATCCCTCTTTGAGGTCTTCCTCTGAATTTCATACCAGGACCCTTTGTGTTCCCTGGCGTGAGTGTTTGATCCAAAAATACACGAAGATCTGCCAAACCACTAACTACAACCAAGACAAAGTTGAGTAAAAATGGAGCCAAAAAAAGTTGTGTGTGTGGCTTTTCTTGAGAAGTTAGATCACTTTTATGTTTTTGAATTATGTAAATATACTTTTAAACATGGCTTAATGTTGCTTATCAGGAGAAACTGCACAGGTAAAAAGAGGGATATAGAGGAGACCAATAAAAAGGCGTGAGAGAGAGATTAGAGCATGGAGAATGGGCAGGAAAGTTACACTCAGCCTTTCCATCTTCATTCTGAGAAAAAGTGATGGTTTTATGATTCCTGGTGGAATTATCCTGTAAAACCCCATGACACAATATGCGAACAAACCACAGGTTTTGGAGAATTACTAAAAGGAGCTGTCAGTTCCAGTGCTAATGTGAACAGCAAGATTTGATATGGGAAGGACTGGAAAATTATGTATCGGGAGGGGGTATAAACTCTATGGCATCTAACTTAACTGTTCCCAAACCAGAGGTCTTGACCCCAAGGGGGTTGCAAGGGTCTTTCCACCTGACAGAAGTTCAATTGCAGAAGAAATGGGGCTGCAGTGTGGGAAGAGAGACTGGCGACAGGAACATATGAGAACTGGTACTTTTAGTGCTGGAAGTAGGAAGGTATTGCCCAGCAGCTGAGGCCGATGCATTTTGTTTTGTCATCAGCTGGACAAAAAGGAGGCAGATCAAGTAGTTCTGCAGCTCTGAGGAATTATAACTACTGCTACCAATACATCTAACATCTGAGAGGGCTCCCAAAGGAAGAATTGCAAAGCTTTCATAGAGAGTGGGTTGTGGGCAAAAATGAAGGGAAAAAAGAAGTGTTACCTTGAACAAAGCCCACTTGTCAATGATGTAGCCAAGTGGATTTACACCATCTAAGGGTGTAAGCCCAGTATCTGGGATGAAATACATTTTACATTGCACACGTCTTTTGGTGTGCAGATAATATGACTTTTAGTTATCTGGCCTGCAGTAAGTGAAAGCGATCTTTCTTCTTTGTGGCACAGCAGAAGGTCCTGAAAGACACTAGAAAAGGTGACTGACTGCAGGATGATATTTCCAGAGTGTGGTACTTCTTTTTCCTAAATGACACTTTTTGCTCAAACTGAGAGTTTGTTGTCATGCTCCCTCTCAATGACCCAAATACTGCATTGTGTCACAGTTTGGATCTGATGCTCTATGG
Source organism: Chauna torquata (assembly GCA_013399475.1). NCBI lineage: Eukaryota > Metazoa > Chordata > Aves > Anseriformes > Anhimidae > Chauna > Chauna torquata. The sequence goes on along the minus strand of VXAL01005889.1, from coordinate 202,882 downwards.
GCTACATTCTCCCAAACAGCTTCAACAGCACCTAGTCTTCAGCCAGCCAGCAAAGAGCTAGGGGAAGATGTTTTCACGGGAAAGTAACACAAATGATGTTTTATTAGTCACTGCGCAGAGAGCTTTTAAGCATGGAAAGTTAGTGTTGGGTAGGTAACTCATACAGTCTTTCACTGGGAATCAGGTCCCTGTCTTTTATTTGCATTAGAAAATGTGTCCTGAATCAAATATATTCCACTAGAGCATTTCAAACAGAGGGGGGAAAAAAAAAAAAAAGAAGTTGGGAGGCAGACTTATTTTCTGGTACAGCATGAACACCAACTTTATCTGAATGAATAAAGCCAGAGATTAAATTTAGACCCTCAAAAGGATGGAGAATATCAAACATTTCTGCAAGGTTTGGATAAGCTTCATTTGTTTGGATTCTTATCTGTTCTGTATGCAAAAATTATTTTTTCTCCACAAACAGAAATGTTCCCAAACCCCAGACCTTCTCTACCAAACCTAAGCATTAAACCTAGAGACGGCTGACCTTCCACAACCTCTCACTTTCCTCCGCCAGGCTTTCCTATCAACCCAGAAATCTGAGCTCTCCGAAGCTTCCTGTTTTCTACAGTTGCCTTCTCACTTCCATGGTATTTTCTGAAGCATGGTATTTTCACTGCAGCTGGTGTAGTTTCTACTTGGGAAAGTATTTTTTTCCCTATTCTGCTGCTGGATCCCTAGAAAAGATCTTCAAAGACACCTTAACCTGCATGGAGAATTCCTCTGGGAAGTCTATCACAGTCAGTCCACCATATGTAGTTATCAAGGCAAAAGACTCAACCTTCTGTGCCTGGTAAGTGTTTGATATTCCAGAAGAAAGGGATTTTAAATTGCATCACAGCTCCCTTGTTCAGTTCTGCAAAAAAAAATGTAGCACAGGGAGAAGGAAAAAATGTTACTTGTCTGTCCCATGCCCCTGCTTGCAAGTAGGTTAATCCTGAAAGCAGATTTAACTGATATGTTGCCATTGTAGTGGGTAACATTTCTTTTTTCAATCTAATTAATCCCCACACCTAAAAAAAAAAAAAAAAAACATGCTTGCGGAAAATATCTGCTTTGGTAAGTGATGTTTCATTTTATTTTATTTTTTCTACTTGTGAAATGCTGCATTTTCAGAACATGGGACCTAATTTGACACTGGTGGGTGGTAAGCCCATGGATACACAAGCAGCGGGGTTTACTAAACACTGACACCTTTGCCCGCTAATAGATAGTTCAGGATTGGGCCCTCTCTAGCAGGTGACAGCAGGAACGAGGGGTTCTTGGGATTATTTTATAAGGGTTAGATCCCTCTGTCCTAGCTTTTGCATGGTGGAAAACTGGCCTCTCCTCTAAGCTGGGCTCCCAAATCATCCGTGGGAACAAAGAGACTTGTCACGGTGGTGACTCCTCCTGCACTGACCAGACCTGCAGGGTCCGGCTGGTGGAGACCTGGGGGCATTCCTGGAAAAAGCCAGGACAGTGGAGGACATAGGACTGCTACCAGATAAAGCCTGGTCAGCGGAGACATGGGGTGCTCCTGCATCAGCTCTGCTCAAAGCATATGGCTCCAGGTTGTGGTTTCCACCTCTGGCTGCTGAGGCTGCTGTTTCTGGGCTTAGGTGTATGCATCTCCTCTAACTGGTCTTTGCCTTCCTGTCTGGATCTTCCTCCCTTTGTTTACTCACCTGTGAGATAGATTGTCTAAAGGCCAGACTGCACGCTTCCTAGAGCAGGCAGCTTGCTTGCGTTATTGTTTGTGTGGTGCCTAGCACAACGATGTACTAATCCTTGTTTGGGGTAGCTGCACACGAAAGCAGGGGTAGTGGTAATCCTCTCCTTCTACCACCAAATACAATGGCTGGCACCATGACAGCCAGCTGATCGGTGTACTGAGTTTTGTAATACAGAGCAAACAAAAAAACAGAGGTGAGCAAAGACATGGCAGGTGGTGCCCAGGCTGAGCAGCAAGGACCTCGGGGCAGAAAGAGCCCAGGAGGAAATGGTGGACAGCCTTGTCCCACCTTTCTCTCCCATCTGCCTCCCCACCTCACCGTCTCCTTTTGGGTAGGCTGCTGGAGCAGGAGGACAAAGAGATGAAGGAAAAATGTCACCTTGCCAAGGAGAGTAGATCCCAAGTTGGCAACCAGGAATGATGCAGGGAAGACTTCTGCCTTCCTTCCTCCTTCCAACCCTCCTCCTGTCCTTCCCAGCCACCAAGTGGTTGCCTGAGCGCTGCCTGTGGTCCCACTTCTGACACAGGTGTGGAAAGAGCTGTGTTCAGCTCAAATGCAGCGCAGATGTGATGTTCACCTGCCCTGGTGCTTCCTTATGTGCCTGGGTGAGTAACTGGCTGGGTGCTATGATATTCCTTACTGCGGCTAGGTGAGATTAAGTACAGAGAAGTCAATGCCCACTATATCATACTGGATTCGGGGCGGGTGCAGAGAGTGAGATCCCAGGAACCGGGGATGAAGATAATATTGTGCCACTTAGGGCACAAAATGGAGCTTTCAGACATCAGCTTATATTGGGTTCTCACCGGGCTCTTGCAACACCATGAATCCCCGAAGGGGGAGTTTGTGTCTCTGGGGCAACACAGCATTCAGATATGACCCAGTGGCATAGGTTCTGTGACGAATATAGGTATGGTTGAGTAAATGTGAATGAGCTGCTGAAAAGAGAAAAATTAGTAATAAATGTTTTTGGTAGGGTGTGCTCCAAACAGAAGGTGCGAGCATTTCATCATGAGCGTTTTGAGGTAGCTGGTGAGCTTGTCATGATGCAGTTGGGTTATTTTGCTGGTCTGTGCCTTTGAGGCACGTAGGATCCTGATGTCTGATGAGAGCTCCGATGTGCAGTTATCTTGCAAGCCTGGGAACCCAGCCGGGAATCTGCCTGACCTGGGGAAGAGTCAGTGGCCGCAGGAACGTCGTGTGAGATGATGCCTTTGGGTGCATGTGTGCACCTGTGAGCGAATGGCTCTTTCCAGCCCCAGCAAGGGGGATTTCTTGCTGTTTAGCAACAGCTGTCATGCCCAGCCCCTACAGCCTGAGCTTGTTCTGCGGCTGCCAAAGGACTGGGGTTCAATCCCCACTGCTTCATGGGTCCAAATTGCAGGGAGCAAGGCCAAAACATGGCGGAGATTCCCGGATTCATCCCGTGCCACGTGCCAGAGCTGATCTGTGCTCCGGTGAAATGTGGTGTGGAAAGATCCCACTATGTAGGTGAGGATTTCGGAGCGAGTCTCTGGGGAACAGACAGTGACATTGTTCTGTCCCAGCCTGCCTGGGAGCCGCTCCGCTGCACAGGTACTGTATATAGCATGCTGGATGTTAATTCAATTTTCATGTACATTTTGAAAGAGCTGAATGTGGCCTTTGTGTAACGCTTTGGCTCACAAGGGCTTTTTCATAAGAAATTCTACTTAAATGGAATAGAAAACTTTCTGATAGTTACCAAACACCACAAAACAATGGCAGGCTATATCTGTTCATCATCATCAGCCATTCATTTATCCTCGGAAGGAATTTCTTGTTGATAATCCTGAGTGAAGGCTTGCTTGTTCGCATGACTGGATGAGATCCAGCATCGATAGCACCTTGCTGAAACCTTTGGAGCGTCAAGCTGAAACTGCAGCAGAGACATAACGAAGCTGAGCCCACCTAGAGCCGCCAGGCACTGCAGATTGGGCTGCTCTGCCCTGCCCGGGTGTGGGCCTCACCTCTTTTCACATGTCCCATGGCTTTCCCAGGCAGCCTGGGTCATGGACTTTGTATCAGAAAATGTTCCCCAGACTCTAACCTGGCTCTCCCTCCCTCCCTCTACTTTAGCTCATTCATTCTCATCCTGTGTCTGGAGATGTGACAATTAGCTTGTTAAGCAAATGCTTTTCCCCACATGCAAACCAATGGTCACAGCCATCCTTGGGGAGAGGAGGGCAGCTCCGCGCAGCCGTCTCGGTGCCAGACAGAGTTCGGGTTTCAGGTGCAAGTCTGCCTAGAAGAAAGGAGTAAGAATGGAAGGATTTTTTCTTAATGCTATTGGACATGTTCCAGGCCTGTGTAGAAAAACCCCAAGTTAGATCCTGAAGGAATTAATGCATCAGTCAGCTCCAACAAAACCTTCTAGGGAAGTGATAAGACGGCATAGTAAATATTTTACCAAGGGCTAGGCAGGAATATCTGAACTGCTCTGGGGCAAACGAGTGGCTGAGCTCCTGTCGAGAGCACCCAGCAGGGCACCACGCTGAGGATGGTGCACAACCTTGTGTAACCCCAAGGAGGTGTCAACGCTTCGGTGGCAAGTGTCCATCCTGCCGCGGGCGAGCAGCTGGGGATGTTCCAAGACTGCATGTGCGTTCCCTAGCCGGTGTCACAATGAATAGCATTCCCCTCTCCCGCGCTGGCTCAGGCTTCCAGAAGAGCTCACGCTCTCCTCCAGGATGTTAAGTGGTTTTGAAAACATTTTGTCACCTCTGAACTCGAATTGGGACTTCTGAGCTGCTATGTGGTGTGCTGGCTACAGAACTGGGGGGCTGCAAACGTGGAAATGCTTGTACCTGCTTGCTTTCAGACAGGGATGGGAGATCAGCAGGCTAGGAACAGTGGGACATCGGTGAACATGTTGTGCATAAAGGGCGTGGGATCAACTGACAATTAATTAAAACCAGAATTATTAATTGCCTAAGTGATTGCAACAGGGTGGGTTCCAAAGAACTCTGTCTTCACAAAGGGAAGCTGGACTTTGTTGGGCTGCCAGCACACCTCCGAATGAGGAGCAAACGGGCAACTAAACTGGTTAAAATGACTCATTAAGGCACTGTCAAAGCTTCCTGACAAAAAGCTGTCAGGAAAAAAAGTAAGTATAAAGGAGTTAGGTGGATGACTACTTTTAGATCAGACCTGGGGCTATGGGCATGCCTACAAGGTATTTTGCAGCCAGACGGAGATACACTATCTGAACTCTGAACTGATGAGGTGCCATAGGGTAGCACTGAGCCTACAGTAACCCAAGCTTGGGTTTTTCGAGGTGATAACTCCTTCAATGCAGCTTCCATTCAGCTCTGTGCACAGGTCTTGCTCATGCTCGCTCACTGCCTGGGCAGAGCGCAAAGTCATGGAGGGACGTAGCCTGAGAGAGAAGCTTAATTAATAGATACAACCAAGGTCTAGCAGGCTTCTTGCTGAATCAGAACACAGGGAAAAGGGCACACTCAAGGCATGTGAAAAACAGAAGAATGTGTAATGTAGAGAAGAGGAATGTCAGTGCAGAGTTACTTGCAGCAGTGAGTCCCACGGGTCACCCATTGCTTAGCACGGTAAATTGCTGGATGTCAGCATAACCAATGTGAATGTCTGAAGATACTATAGCAAAGGTTAAATCCAAAAAAGTAGGAAAGCTGTTAGAAGCTACATAAAGACCTACTTCAGGGCCTGAGACAGCGTTAGAGATTTAAAAGGCAGATATGTCTCTGCTGCCTACAGCCAGCAATGCTGCAACACCCGTTGGGGCATGAAGTGCATCAGTACTCGGGGAACTTGGTCTGCGTGTGGAGCTGGGTATTGCTTGACACGGGATATTGCCCCCCGCTCACACTTTGTGCCCCAATGTAGAGGGGTTCCACACCTCGCTGGACCCCACGAGGCAGCTGCCCATGCTGGTACGAACTCTCCCACTGGCTGTGTTTGGCATCACCGCTGGCAGACGGGCTCCAGGACAAATGGCCACATGGACGAGGTCCTCTGGGCTTGCCAAAGGAGGGCAGAATCTGGGGTCACTGCCATGGTGGGCAGCGGGAGCAAGAGGGGAGGCAATGCACCTAGCCGCTGCCCCCACTCTACCTGTTTGAATTTAACTCTTGGGTCATCCAGAGCTGCCAGCATGGCACCTTCTGCCAGCACAAAATGGCCTTTAAAGTGGGAAGGGAAATGAGTGTATAACACAAACAAACAAAAATTGGTTGACCAAGAATTCAGGCAGCGCAGCATAACTGCACACAAAGCTGAGTTTTGCCTCAACCACCAATTTACCTTGTCTTGAGGGCACTGGGATATGTTAAGAGGCATCCAGTGGCCACAGACTCCAGCTGCCCGCAGCCAGGGCCCGGCGAGCGCCGCCAGCACTTGCTCCTCCTCGAGCCCTTCCCAGCCGGCAGTGCCCTTCGGCTCTGCCTCCTGGCCCAAAACGCGGCCTCGGCAGCCCCCGAGCTGGCCTTCCCACCCTCTTCCCTCGCCAAACGCTTTCAGACCGCTCCTGGGGCTCCCAGTGGGAGGAGTGCTGGTGGGCGCGTGGAAGTGGGGATGCACGGCGGGACGGAAGCAGCATCGATGAGGCTTGGTCCTTGCAAAGCACAGAGGGAAAGCAGGAGAGGAGGGTTGTCAGGGAGAGTAATGTATTTATCTCCCTCACCTGCTTTTCCAGCTCCTGGAGGCAATGCTTTGCTGTGGCTCCACTGCAGGCTGAACAGTTGTAGCTGTAGGGGAAGAAATGCTCTCTTTTTGCAGTGGCAAGTACCAGATGGTGGACTGGGGCAGCTCTGCCGCGCTCAGTGATCTGGAAACGAGTTGCTTTCTTCAGCATTGTTAAGCTCAGATGCCTTCAAAGGGTAAAATGTCAGAGCCGAGCTGCCTATTCAGTGTTTGGCTTTTGGTTGTGGGGTTTGGGTTGTTCTTTTTTTTTTTTTTTTGTCTTCCTTTACTTGCATGCCACTGCATCACCTTCCCTCTGCTGCCATCCTCCACCAGTGCTGCCCCAAGGAGCAGGCTGACCTCACGGAGCTCCCCGCACGCTACCGCGCACCCGGCATCACGCTGCATCGCCCGACACCAGCGGGACCACGGAGCCGTCTGCTCCGGCGTGCTGTGAATGCATCCATGGGGCTGGTCTCACAGCCAGTCGTGTTCACCAAACACCACCTAACCCCAGCTTCTGCAGAAAGCTCAGTGCCCATGAGATCCCCCCCTCTGCAGGCAGGAAGATCTCTGTGCTCCTGGGAGCTAATTTTAGGGGCTTTGTCAGCGGCTGTCAAGCTGACTGTGGACAAGAGCTCTGAGGTGTCCAGGCAGTTTGGCAGAGGTCTGGCATTTGCAGCCCCGTTGCCAACTGGTTCAGGCTGGAGCCTCTTAAAGACCAGCGGGGAAAAGTCGCTCACCCTCCGTGGCCGAATCACGGAGACTACAGGTCATTGCAGCCCCCAGCTGCAGAGGGTGAGCTTTTTAACCCAAGCTATCTTATCTCATGCTTGAGGCTTTGGAGAGCCCAGGTTCAACTCTTGGCGCCTCAGCCAGGAAGCTGGCTGCCTTGGATGCTCTCCAGCACTTATTTACAACATACATATGCAGCATGGCCATTGATTTATACTCCGGGCAGCCTCCGCCCCAAGGAGGCAGATTTAGAAGCAGCCTCGCTTCAAAGCAAGCGCGCGCTCTGCTCCGCGCTGCGCGCGGCTGAGCCTGCTCACATCTGGATGCTCAGAGCTAGGTGGCTGCGCTGGGATTTTTGGCAGAGCCCCCCCGCAGGATTAGATGTCAGGCTCAGAGTAGAAGATCCCAGTCTCTTAAATCAGTGGCTTGGTGCCTCACAAGCGCTGAGACTCTCCAGGCTTCAGCAGGGCTTTCTAACTGCTGGAAATCAAAGGGTGCTCCTGGACAGATTCAGGTTCCTAACTTTAGGCCCCCACTTCGACAATGTTGGCCTTTGTGTTCTGAGCTCGAAGTATTTCTGCGCGGTGACACACCGTCCTTTCTTCTATTCTGGTGTCCTACCGCCTACTGAAACATACAGGCTGTGTTGAAACAGCCAAATCAAAGAATTTGTCTCTTCTTCCCCCTCTTTCCATCTTTTATGTATGGACTATTTTCATCTCCTGCTGGAACGAAGCTCGCAAACATCAAGTGAGCAGCGGTCTGCTCCTTGCACGAGAGGAAACGCCGGCACCGAGGCCGAGCAAGTTTTGGCTAGCTGGCCCCTGCCCTGTGGCAGGTGAGCTGAGCATCCTTCTCCCCGGCGGCTCTACCCCACCAGAACAAAGTCTGGCCAGAAGCAGCCTCACACCTGCTTTCCTTGAGCAGCAGATCTCCCTTTTCTTGGGTGCATGAATCACTCCGTGACATTTTCAAGGATCTGCCTGGCGCTAGGGATCAAAGGCTCGGCACCTTTGCTGCGTGTGAACTCATGCCTGTGTTTTCATAAAAAAAAAAAAAAAAATTGTGTGCCCTGTTCAACAGACCTGGCTAATGGCAGGTTCTCAGAACAGCACCTAAGTACCTGGTAGCTGAGATGTAATAAGGCCCTCTATACTTAGGCCCTTGCAGGCACTTCCAATTATAAAAATCTATTTTTGGACTTTAGAACTGTCCTTTTTTAAAATTGTTCTTAGCAAAGAGCCTCAGCCTTGGGTTATATATTTTTCTTACATTAAAAAAAAAAAGAACAGAAAAAAAACACGTATTCGCATTGTTTTGCTTATTTAGGAGCTGTGTGTTTAAAAAAACAAGTTTGCTGGTGGGAGAGCTACTTTCTGTGTTTGTGCAAGTAAAGAAAGGTGTGATTTATAAAAGTGAAAGTCCACTGAGGATGCAAAATTTCCCTCTCCGAAAGACAGTTCTAAGCATGTTTTCTGAGGTCTTTCAGACAGGAGGCTGCAGGGCTTGAGGTCTCACTTACAGGCAGAAAGTGCTCTCTGAGGCAGAGAACAGTGAGGAGGACACGTAGCGCTGTGAATCACTGAAGGCTCCCTACGCCCTGTCTGGCCCCATCCTCGCTTTGAGGCAGCGCAAGGGCCAGTTACTGGTGAGGGACACTTTGCCCTTCACTTGACATTTTGAGTCCATGATCTATAAAAACCAGGTGGAACAACACCTTCTGACTTGAGGAGGAGAATGGACACATGAAGTCTGGAGTGTTCTAGAAGCTGGGCTGCCTTCTAGATAAAAAAGTGGAGGAATTTAACTCTCTCTTTTTTTTTTTTTTTGTATAACCTACCCAGTGAAGGCTGGGAAATGCATAGCCAAACACCAGCTCAACACTGAGAGTCACCGAGCCAATTCTGTAGCAAAAGCACAATTCAGGCATAAGTGCCAAATGTAAATTTAAATTTCTTTTACGTTGGTCACGTCCTCCCTGGCTGCGTTATAATTTAGTGGGAAGGATGCTGTGTTTGGGACGGACACGAAGGAAGCAAGACGTGCAGCCCGATGCACAGGCTGCGATGCAGCTCATGGGGGGCCACAGCCTCTTCCCCTGCCTCCCCCTTCTCCCGACGGGCGAGCAGGCAGGAGACCTGAATGGCAGTGGTGCCGGCAAGTCTCAGCCGCCCAGGGGCCCCCAGCCGAGGCAGCGTGCTGAGCTATATGTAGAAATGCTCAGTTTTGTTTGCGTGGGCTTGGCGTGCGGTGAGGTAGAGGGGCCACGGGCGAGCAGGCAGGTCCCTGCCTCGACAGGCAGCGATGGCCGGGTGCTCTCGGGCGAGCGGTGCGAGGGGTGGCTGAGTCAGCGTGGCGGCCCGTGTCCCCGGGCGGCGAGGAGGGAAGGGTGGTGTGTTTCTGCCTGCGTGGAGCGACCTGCGAGCTCGGGGCCAGGAGCCGAGCAGCCCATTGGCTTTCCCACCATCATGCTCCCAAGCCCTGCCCCGCGGGCTTCTGGAGTCCGCGTGGACGGAGTCAGCGCCACAGTGCCTTCGCTTGCCAGCGCGGGCATGTTCGAGCCACTTCTGTGTCTTGGTGTGGAAATGAGGAGAGGCAGAAGAGGAGAGGGTCGTGGCTCGGTGAACAAGCCCTGTGAGGGTGCCATTTCCCGCGCAGGAGGGAGGCTGGGGCTGGAACAGAGCACGTGTGGGGCCAGGAGAATAGAGGTCAGGGTACCTCGCGGTGTGAAGGGTGGTTAGGGTAGGTTAGCACCAAGAGCCGGTGGTCGATTTAACCAAGAGGCGGTGATTGATTCAGCATGGCTGGGTGGAGAGGCCTCTGGAAGAGCTTTGTCCCATCACCCTCCATTCCTCAGCTGCTGCCCTTTCAACAGCACATCCAGGAGTCGATGATTCCCTGCGTGCACAACGCGGTTGTGGTCTCCCGGCTTCTTGCTCCTTCTCCGAGCTTTCCTCTCTCCTGGGAAACCTGGGAAAAACAGCAGGCTGGTGGCATGGCTGTGTGTAAGGAGCCCCACCGAAACCTGTGTCAGATCCTGTGATCCTGCAAAAGGGGAAACGACTCATGCTGGCACTGCAGACTTTGGGCATCTCTGGGGAGCCGAGAGCAGCCGCGGTGTTGTGGTAGGTTTTGGACATAACTGAGGGAGAAGACGTAGGGAGAATGACAGCTTTTACTGGATCAGATGTTACGGGTGGAGAAAAACAAGTGAACTTTTGTCCATATATGTCCTCCTTAGGGGTGTCTGAAAGCTTGCCTGTTTTCTCTGCCTATATCTGCTGGTTCAATAAAAGCTATTACTGGCCCCTCCAAGCCTTGCTGTGGGAGCCAAAAGGCAGCTTGAAAAACCAAACCGAAGCAGCTACGCATAATTGCCTGTAATCAGAGACAATATTCTCATAGCTCATTTTTTTACAGTGAAGTGCGATAAACGCTGACATGTTTCCCACAGCTGAATTCAGCTTTTGGCACAGAAATGTGGCAAAGCAAAGAGCACCTTATAGTGTCTATGCCTGGTATTGCTAAGGCTGCTCACGGGCTGGTCTTCTCCTCGGCGCTGCTTGACAGAGCACACAGCGTCACGTTGCAAAGTGCTGCTTCCAAGAGAAGGCAGCGGAGAGTGCCTCCGGACTGCAGCGCTGGGGTGTATATTTGGCTGGCAGCGATGTCACCTTCTGCTGTTCCTAGGCAGACTAGGGGGCATCTCGGTCGGAAGAAGAAAGGAGGAAGGAGACCAGAAATGAGAGACGCAGGAGGAATCCAGACAGATAGGGTCCAGCTCGGTAGGACTAAGATCTTCTTGGCTTGGCGGATGCCTGACCCGCCAGGGGATGGTCAGTATGCCCAGAATGAGGGGGACGGCTGCGAGCACTCACACTGTCTGGCCCAGGAGCGGGGAGGTGACCTTGACAGACTGCTCCAAGTGCCAGGGCAGCCGGAGGCGGGAGGGCAATTGGACCCGTGTCAAAGAGCATGGGTCGCTCTGGAGGGAGAAGGAGGCATCAGCCGTAGCAACTGAGCTTGTTTACAACTTGTGTTTCTTGGTGTGTGAATGACAGGGAGGCAGGAGGTGTCTGAAGCAAGGAGCTCCTGCCTGCACACGGAGTATCTGGTTTAGCAAATTAGACTCCTTGCTGCCTAAAATACCCTAGTGTATATGTGCTTTGCTGTCCTCTCCAGTCATCATGAATGCATTCAAACATACATATGTACGTATATATATATCTGTTAGTTCCACTCTGATATGGGCTGCATGCAGTCACGCTTCTGCTCCAATGACCCAGAAAAGCAGGAGGTGGTTTGCTGCTTGCTCTTTGGTGTTCCCAGTGCTTTGTAGCCAGTCTTCATTTCCCAGAGGGTAGGAAGTTGAAAGCATAGGAGCTCTGAAAGACAGTGATGAAAACCTGGAGGAGAATAAATCTCTTTCCAGACTGCCCATCAGCAGTACAATTTAAGCTGTACGTTGCAAAGGAGATTTAAAGCATGTCTCAATTCCTGGGAAAAAGGTGCTCAAAGATAAACTACTCCTTAAAATTTCATCTAAAGGCTTCTAGAACCAAAAATATTCTCAAAGTTTTATTTTAGTATAGCTGGATGTGCAGCTTGTTCCAACCACCAGGATGCTTTTATGTGCATTCATGAATAAAACCCACTTCCTTCATCCCTGGGACAATAGGGCAATAAACGGGAACATCTCTCCAGGGCCCTGCGTGGTCTGGAGCCGCATTACTCAACCTGCAAGCCAGACAGCAGTGAGGCCAAACGACGTGCAGAAAAGCAAAAATGGA